>JABASF010002159.1:0-16360 GCA_019776145.1 Harlomillsia oculata
TATTACTAAAGAAATAAAAAGGACATTAATTTTGTTTGCGCAAGGTAACATTTTATGGGTCTGTCGGCGCCAACCACGAGTTTTTTTATAAAGCACTTAAGCAGTGCTCGATAACGACATAACAAGTTAACAAGTCAATGAAAACTAAAGCTTACGTAAAGTTAGAAAAATATAATTTGTCAATAACCAAATGTTTTCGCAATGTATGCGCAATTGACGAAAGATACTTGTCAAGTGTCAAGTCGCTGGAGGATTCTGAACATTTAATATTTTTTAGTGATGATATGACGGACTAAGTACATTGAGAATGACAAGCGTGACATATCGTCACATGTGTTTTAGATTTTCCCATTAGGAACCAGTTATAAAGGACAGGTTACTGGGTTTTGAAAGCGTTTACATTTATTCTCAGTGATCCTTTCCTTTTTAGAGAAACCAGAGGCAAGAGTCTGCTATTAGCACGAGTATGCTGTAACTGGCAACTGCTAATTAAGGAGCTTTTCTTGTTGAAGCTCTGTTGAACAAAAGAAAACAAGAGGATAATTGAATCCGAATGTTGCTTTGTCTGTTGTGGGAGTATTTCTCGTGTAAATGATTTTCCTGGAGATAATTTTCAGCCGAATTTCCACGCGAATGTGACAAGTGGCTGGAAACTGAGGTGCTCGTTAGACTAGAATTTTCTCTACACTTGGGTCTTTAATTGGATTGTCTTTCCGAAGGCAATACTAGGAAGGATCGGGAAAGATACAGTCAATGATGATGGCATTAATGACATTAAATGCTATGCAGTGGTGCGCAAAGCGGAGAATCACAGTACAGCTTATCTGCTTAATCTGTACTTTCCGTACAGTACATAGCCTGCATCAGCATAGTGTCAGGTGACACTTCTTTTATACAATGACTATATGATTACTACCGATGATTAAGAATTGTGGGATGGCTTTAATTAAAGTAGAAAGCTTAGAGTTGATAGAAAAAGGTAAGTTTACCCCAGGGGAAGAATGAGACGTTCTTGATAATTCCTCGATGGACTGACTGGAGTAATAGGAGTGAGCAATTCGGGATTCTCGGGAATTTGAACTCTGCATTTGTCTGCAAAAGCCTCCCAGTCAAGGCTGAGGGTAGAACTCGACGTGGAAGCTGAGGAATGCGATGACCCTTCCATTGTGTTATTACTAGTATTAGAAATTGTCACAGTCAACTGGGGACGGTGACGTGGAGTTGGTACTTTGATCATCAACAACTAGTACAGTCAATTAGAAATCCCAGGAATTGGCCAATAAAGTTCAAAAGTTTAGTCTCTGTCTCCTCGTCAGCCTTTTCGTGGAAAAATACCAGGATGCTTGCTACTTTTTAATGATATTTCGAGTCACTTCACAACCAAGTCTTTTCACTTTTACGTTTACATTACATGTTTACACTGTAAGTCTAGTGTCAACTGTCAATTGAGTTCAATACTATTATCCGGTGAATGCAAAGTTATTTTCATAAACGATGCCGACACTCAACAAGGAAAAGGTACTGTACAACTTTTGAAAAGTTTGACTTTGACACAAGGAGCACCAACAAGTGCTCCGAATTTTAATTTAGTGTTTCGGTCATCAAGTGCACGGCAGCGGAAAATGACAACTTGACTTTGTTCCTAGCCCTGTGTGGTTTTGCATGGAAATGTGGTTTTGTTTTAACCTTCAAATCTTTGCTTCTGAAGCTTTCCTGATGCCGCTTAACGTAGAAATCTAACCTTTGAGAAATTTTATCTTTTGTCGCACGGGCTATTATGTTACTTCAACTGCAGGTAAAAGTTGTGTCCTGTTTTATGACTTGTTCTGCTAAAGAAAAGTTTGTTCCTCTCTATTCTTCTTACAAATTACATAAATTTTCAGCCCGGTCAGCAGCATTCACTTACAAGCTGTCCTACTAGAGAGCTTGAAAGAAACCCTGTTGGCACGTGTGTGCCTAGAGTTGTAAAGAAATGTGAGACATTTTCTGTCCCAACTAGATGACTATTTGAATTTAAAAGGATTCTGTTTTAAAGTCTAATCTTTAAAAAAGATCTGTGGGCGTTCACAAGAACTCGTTCACGTTCAAGAGTCACGGCGAAAAGATCCTATTGAAAATTGTTTTCTAACAAGCTTGATTTGCGCTTTCTTCTTACTTTATAATGTACTTCAGCACTTTTTGAGGTCACCTCCTCTGGTATTTGCAGAGGTTCGAGTGGACGCCAAACTGAAAATATTAAGCGGGGCTTATACAAAAGGAACAACAAAGTTGGTATACTTTCTTCTTCCTTTCCTGTGTAAATTTTGTAGGTTGAAGAAGAATGGGAAATATTATGTTTTCTCTTGTGTGAGTCTGGTGTGTGATGTTTGCTGATCGTCTCTCTCTCTTTCTCTTTTATTCCTGAGCTGTTGAGAACGTGCACTGGCAAAAACTACCTGTGAAAGCGAAGGTAAGTGCGGTGAGCGTGTGAGTGAGTCTCAGTGTGAAATGAAACTCTGAATATGATCGGAGTGGGATGGATGGGTCTTTCAGCTTATCTCGCTCAGATCTCTCTTCCTTCTTTCTCCGACTAGAGCCCAAACATATAGCAATCAGGGCTGCGTCGCGTTCAAACTTGAAAGCTTCTCTCAAACTCTCTCTTTTTACGCTGTCTCTTACTTTTTCTTCTATTTCGATGAGAGACCCTGCCTGCCGTGCCTCTTGCTCCCTTTTTGCCACCTTAAGCTAAGTCTTATTTTGACCCACAGGTTTTCCCCAGAAAAGGAGACTCTCCTAACCTTCTTTTCAAAACCACAACATAAAGCAACTTGGTTATGTTATGGGGTTGTCGAGCTACTATGCACCTTGTATAAAAGTATAACAGCTCACTTCCACAACACTACGACTCTACTAGACTACTGCACTTTCACCTAATATTTTCATATAACCTTGTTCATCCCCATTGGACGTGCACCCAACGAACGACGATGTGTCTCTTGTTCTTGTCGACATTTTAAATCACCTTTCACTCAAGACTTGTCTTTCCTTGAGACTTTCTTGCTTCACTCACTCCAAAAACTCAAACAAAACGCAATTGCAGTAAGCTCATCAGTAAACTCCTTCTGACAATCCTGACAATCTCACACTGGCACATTCCTAGTTGGTTCCCTTCCCTTTCAACCAATCAGATTATGAGAAATCCATTTAACAGCAGCAATCCGTTGACAAAAGAAAGTTGCAAACCGAGACCAAAAGCGCTATACACGATTTACTAGTATACACCGCCCTTTTTAGAGACAGGTTCTCAAACAAATATCGTCACAATTCTCGGAGAATGTGGCCGCTTTCCTTTCTAATAAGCTCCACTTTACATATGGATTGAAAAGATACTAAATTTTCCAAAGTTGTATTACCATTTCCCATTATACGAGGAAAATGACAGTCGGGAAAAGTCAAACGTGCTTACTATAAAACACAAGAAAGGAACCTTAAAGACTTGCATACATTTCACGTAACGTGTATACTGCACGCATGCCACAGAAAGGTTCTCGTGATCCAATGCATAGTTCAATTCAATGACATGGGCATACTCGATGAGCATGATTTTTCTCTTGTAATGTATTAATCATTGCTCACTTGACTGGACAAACTGACTTTGCATGTTCACTTGCTCGCCCATTGACAAAAAGCAAACAATTACTATATTATTCGTTTACAGGATGCCATTGTGCCAAGTGTCTGCGGCGCATATGAGGTTAACGATCAAATATCACGTAATTGGTTATGAATTACGAAAGTGTTGTTGTATAGTTGGAGTTGGAAAGTTGGAATTCAAAGTTGGAGCGTTTGAAGGCGTGTAGTTATTAAAACTCTACTACAAATACAGTCCATGTAAGGTGCAGACATGCTGTTGTTGTCTTTGTTGTCATATAATTGTGTTTCCAAAAAGGAATGGGAACATCTAAGAATAACAAGCAACAAGCGTCCGGAAAAAGTGGATGCACACAAACGACTATAGAAAAGGGACCATGAAAACGGTTGTCGCTTGAAATGAAAAGCAACAGTTTTCATCTTTGTTCTACTCCTATCCAATCCTAGACTACGCTTTTATCTGGTAAATAAGCGTAGGAGAAACGAAAGGGCGTTCAAAAGAAGAGTGTTTTTCCTTTTTCGCCTCTGGGAATAATTACATTAAGATGGAAGGCCCAGAACACTGGAATTAGCGGGTAGCAGTTCACAATCTTTATGCTATGTACAATATAATGAGCCTGAACAGTTTTATTGCTTGCGTGCTTTCCCAACTTTCACATGCTTCTCAATCAAAGAATGTTTGTATGTTTTGTTGATGCCATAACATTAAGCTGTCAGACTCTATGTAATTTCGCAAAATGTCATGGAAAAGAGTAAGATGGAAGACTCAATCTTTCTTACCTGGAAGTAGTATTTGGAGTTGCTCGAACATTTGGACTGGAGACAACAGGTGTTTCCTCTTTGTTCTCCTTTCGACGTTGTCGCCAAGCTTCAACCGTGGCTGTAATGGGCAACGTGAGTCTTAGCATTCTTGAGAATGACTTCTTGAATAAACCCAAAGGTTTCAAGAGAAAGTAACGTGTGTTAGCACGACTTTTAAAATGCCTTTCGTTTCTAAAACTAAACTGAGAGTTATACTTTCTTTCTGTATGTATGAATTGAACGTGAGGATTTGAAATGGAACGATTGAAAATGTCTCTATGGAGCCGTGTGTTCGAGAATTTTTTTCTGTGGTCAAAGCTGCAATCCTGAAGAAACGTCTCCGGAGGGTCAAAGTGATCTGTGTCCTTCTCTTCTGCGGTTGTGAAGTAATAATGGCAATAATCTTCCAAGTTGGAAAGGAGCGAGCACACACGTTTCAATTTACGTGGACGAGTGGATCGTCGTGACTCCGTCTGATGTCTTCAAGCATGTCTTGTGCTCAGGAAGAAAAAAAGCACTGTGTGTGATTGTGATTATATGTACCAGGAGAAGAACATTTTCCCGGTTTGAGTCACAAGTACTGTACACACTCAAGAGCACGAGTACACGAAACCGTTTTCCGTTTGTGTACACTTGCGAGTGGCAAATGTACCTTGAGTATTGAAAAGACTGTCTTATCAATGGAAAATTGAGGAGGAGAAAACAGGGTGAATGAGGATGTTGTTTTAAGTGACGCGGATGCGGAGGAGAGATTCACTGCCTTGTGCTTTTCTTTTCCAAGTATGTAATATGTATACAGGGAAAACTAATGCTTTTTCCTAACGTATCATTCCCTTATTCTGTCAATATGAAGTTAACAGGTTCCGGTCGGTTGGCTAATGTACTACCCATATTTGCATACTGGTTCCTTAACTCATATTACGACGACTCCTACATAAAGAACACATGCAAACACCGCTGGGATGACATCATCATATCCACAGTAGAAAGTTCCAACTTTCACCGTATTCCCTTATGTGTGAGTATACTATAAATTTTATATTAGTGGAGAGTATAGCTCTCATTCAATTTTTGAGTCATGAAACCTTTGAGAGCAAGTCAGTAATAGTATAATATAAAGTGTAGGATTGAGACATAGTGAGAGAGAACCCAAATCATATGCATAACGGCGTATTGAGTTGCTTCTTCTTGCCAAACTCGGAAAGGACTGAGCTGAGGATGCTCAATCACAGTCTTGAAAGAAAGTACCACTCTCCCAATCTCTTTTTCTTGGAACTATTTAAAGAGTCTCGTCCTCTTACGCTCATGCGGTCCAATTATCACGGAAATGGGAAACATTAAGAACACACAAGAGAACAAGACACGATTCTCCGGTTGGAAGTCGTTAGCAGCCTCCAACAAACTCATGTCCTTCATGTCCTATCACTTTTTGTTAACGAGGATGATACTCCAACTACAAAATGCCTAAATGCCTAGGATTCGCGAATTAATAGTTTTTTTTGAGACATCTATATATAATATTCTAAAAAGCATACAATACACGAAAATGATATTTATCTCGTACTCAACAACCTCACGTTATAAAATTTGAGAAGTGAGAACGTCATTCGGAAATCTTCAAAAATACAATACACATTATAAGAGTATAAAATATAGCTCATAAAATCTCGTATTGCCTTATTTGAATAAAAATTGTATTTTAAAAGTACAAAAAAGTTTTGCATTAATTTTTTTGTCTAGGGGAAATACGGGATTTTCTGGTTTTCTTATAACTTGAATTATGACGTTCTTACAGAAAAGGATAAGCAAGTTGGTACGAAAGCTGGAACGAAAGTGTAGGCGAACAAAGAGTCAGAACTTACAAACTTGCAACCCACGCTGTTAACATTTTGTAAACTCAAAACTCTACGTCGTATTAACAGGAAGAGTGACTAAATGACAGGTAGGCTTAAATGTTAAAGGACTGTTACTGGTTTTGTTATTATTACGCACGTGCTGCTAATCTGCAAAGTCACCAGGTCACACTCACAATGTTGATTTCCTGAAAAACTCGTTTGTGAACAAAAACGAAAGCTTCCGTTTTCCTGGAATTACATCATTTACCTTATTTCGGAGCTTGAATCCAAGTGCCATTAAAAAGCTTTTTTTTCCCATGAGAGGGAAAAAAGCTGAGCGTGGTTGAAATGACCGTAATTGACAATAGTAGAAAGGACGCAAATCGGATTTTTGGTCTTTTCATATAATCCGTGTCCATGAATGAATCGCGTGAATTCTAAGGTGATGGTGAAGTATACAGGATATCTCACATTTTGTGTGGTTCGTGAAACATCTGCTTTCACTTACGTTCATGTGGAAAATGGGAGCAAGTGTGTATTCTGAATAAAATAAGTGTCAATGTAGGAGCATTGACCGTTGCTCGGAGTCCTTAATACATTTTGTATGGGCAACGGAGCAGGGATAGTTACATAGATGAGTGAGCATTGAAACTTTTAATGATTTGCGTCAGTGCCCCTTACTTTTACCTTTCCGCGAAATGACCGAGTGGATATTTTTACTCGATCCTGAGTGCAAATCACGGCATATATATAGGAAAAACGGACGTTTTCCTGCAAAAAGTGGCATTAATAATTTTGCAATGTCTTGCTTTTGCCATTTACTTTCCAAGATATCGAGTAACAAAAATGCAAATATTATTTGGTTTCCTTTTGGAATTCCAGTTAGGATTATGATGCGGTAACTTGTAAAGTCTTTTTGATATTTCACGTGTGACTCGTGTACACAAGGAAAAACTGATAAAAAGCCAATGACGTCGTATTTTCTCTTAGCTTACGTCCGTACATCAAGGATGGTTCACTTCCGCCTGTGGTCCTCATTCCTTCTTCATTTTGCTCTTCTTAATGATATTAGCTGCTTGCTCATTTCCACCCAACGCTTTCCTTTCTCCCAAATGCAATTTGTAGCTTGTAGGTGAATCTTTTTCAGACAGTATAGGAAGTCAATCTTTTGGACTTTGCAAACTCGTGCCTGTCCCTCACTTTCACTTGTGACGGTAAACATCATCTTATGCCTTCATCCTCATTTCCTTTCTGCAACATACTAAAAAAGATTCCGTTAACCTACAACTTTGTTGCAAAATTGTAAGAGTTTTTGCAAACTTTAAAAACCATACGACCTCAGATGTTTACAAAAACTGCAAAGGCAGTATATACCTTCTAAAAATTACGATCGATTGATTTTTCCTTCTTATAATTCAATATGTAGCGTTCAATTGCAAAAATTGTTTTCACGCAATTTATTTACACTGAATGAAACCCGGATTGAGATGAATCATATCAAAATCCATCAAAAAAAATCTTTTGACACGTGAAAGAACTCCAAAAAGATACGCAGTAGAAAATAAATATTAGAATGGAAAGTCTGTGTGTGATACTACGCAACGGACATTAGCACTCAACTTCTATAGCATTTCCTCATCCTAAGTCATCCCAGCCTTCGGCATTAATGGCACATCAGAGTATTTTAAGCCTTATTCAACGAATTTCTCCTTTTGGTTGACGAAGAAAGTTAGAAGAAGCAAGGTTTTTGCTCTTTGGAAAATGTGAAAAGTATGAAGGCTGTAAATGAAAGCTTCGCATTCCCAATGAATTTGATTCTATCCAATGATTTCTCTCGTACGGACACGGACCATACAATTTTTTCATCTACATTCTCTTGACTTGGGAAACTTGTGCTTGCCCTTGCTAAGCATATTTGATTTCATTACACAAAAAATTGTTTTCAAGGTACCTGGCCTAGGTTTCGACATTTTGTCCCTCCAATTACCTCATTGTTAGTAGTTTTCTTAGAAAAGTTTGATCTGCCGTTAATCAAAGCATTCTTTTTCTTTCATCATTACGTATTACGCATATACATTATTTCAAAAGAAACCAGTGTTCACTGTTCTACGTTCACTCAAAGTTCAATGATATGTCGTCGGCATTCAAAGATCCGTACAATACTTCGATGCTTCGTCTGTTGCACGTGAGCAGTACATAAAACTAGTCTTATACGACATGTTGGAACTGAAAAGCCGAAATGAAATGCATGTATTCGGCTTGTGTTATCCACATCAGAGAGTAGTAATCAAATGAACGAAACCAAAGTATCGTAATCATTGTATGGTTGTAAAATATTCTGCGAAAGTGAGCTGGATAATGCAACTAGAGCAAGCTATACAACTCTATAAACTCTTAGTTTGCTAAGGATTCAGTACGAAGTACTAATTACTATGAAAAGTGGGAGTATGAAATTTATATGTGGTTTGGTTCTTGTCAACATGCATTCCGGGTTTTTAATGTAATTAGGATGGTGTGGACTAGTAAGTCTCACATTTCTCTGGATGTTAGTATATAATATTATGATGTGATTTTCAGTCCAGTGAGTTAGGTAAGGTCCAGACTCCTTTTAAATGCTGTAAACACAACGCGACTGTCGTTTCGCACTTGAAGTAAAGTATAAAATAATGCATTAAAGTTTTCATGGACAGTCTCTCTTAATGTTCTTAGACAAGCAGTCAACTAAAAGGAACCCGACTTTTATCTTTTAAAGTTACTATGCAATACTAACTTACAACTACAATGGTGATGCACGATGATAACGCTGGCGGTTGACATAATATGCAATACCAATACGAGAAGGCCGAAAAGGATCAAAGGGAAGTTTTTCTTGTGACAAAACTGCAACTGGGAAAAATGCTGAAGCATTACACAAGAGTGTAAGATGAAGCATGGAAGAGTGTATAGCTTTTTGGTTTCATAAATCCGCCCTCGTAACGTTTCACTGGCTCCACAAACACTCTCCTCAGCTTATCGCTATAAACCTTTTCATTCCATTTTTTATGGTGTAATGATCATAAGCAAAAATACTCAGCGTGACTCGTGACGTCGTGACACTAAGTTCACGCTCTTGTCACCTATGCCAAAAACTATCAACACAACTTGAGAATGGAAGTTGAGTTTTTACAAATTCAACATAAAGCATGGTACGATCAAGTCTTCATTTCTGCTGGCATTGTGTTATACTTGGTCCGACATGACGACTTGGGTAATTAAAATTGGCGACAAACATGATGTTTTGCTGGCTAGCAAATATTGGCGACAGCTTTGATTTTTTAAGAAACTCCGACTGAAAGATGATATCAATAAAAAAAATAGACATAACATTTTTGACGACTTTGTTGTCAATAGTTGTTCTTTCTGCGTCGTGGATATTCGGTTGTTGACCTCTGAGTAGCTACGCAGCAGTAGAAAAGCAAAACAATTAAACAATAATTCAGGGAGAAAACAAAGCTATAAATCCAGTATTATAGTACTTTGAAAGCACATACTAAATTATATGAAATCATAGGTTCAAGAAACGTGGTTTCTAATTAATGAGAAAATTTTGATTTCCTTACTCTGAACTTTTTTGTTTACTAAGAATTCACATAATTTTAGGGACATAGTTAAATAAATAATTCTCTTCCTGTGACAATGGAGCGTTATGATTTATGAATCATTTCAGGAAATTACTTTTCTTGAGAATTGTGAGAAAACAACGCATGGATAGGATTATACAAAGAAAAAATGAAAAAATAAGACGAAATAAAATGTACATTTTGAAACTTGGAGGATTATATTAATATTACATGAATTACATCCTTCGTTCATTTGGAGTCTTGCATTTTTACTTTTGCTTATCATCACAGCCACAGCATCATTGAATAAAAATTTCAAATGACGATAATATGAACGAGTTCACGCTAATGGGAAATAAAAGGCATAATAAGACGAACGAACACTATTGAGTTTAAAGTTCTGTTTATCGTTAAATCATTAGTTTAAATGGCAATTTCATTTATGACAGGACTGAGGAATGAGGAAGGAACTTTTTTTTGTAAATCCTGGACGCGTATACAAGGAGGTGATTCCAAGAAGCTTCACTTCACGGTATCTCCAAGTTGACTTTTTATTACTTGTTGAAAACTTGGAAGAATCGCTTTAAAGGAGGAGGAAGATTCACAACTCATCACAGGAAGCCAATGACGCAAAAGTGCTCGTGTTCCGTGCACCGCCTACTAAATGAAACGTTGCTATGATCATTATAAAGCATTATTTGACGTCATTTCCGCTGTCATTCTGGCGTATCCGTCGAAATATCAAGGTTTTCTGGAAATCTCAAAATTGTGATTAATGTAAGATGCATAATTTTATAATGAGCGTTAACGGTACAGATCGATCAGTGAAAATCAGAAACAAATTAGGCTAGCTATCATCCTTCAACACTAATTCTGTACATGTAATAAAAGGTATTTCAAAAGGATGAACAATTGCATTTTATTAATTCATTAGAACAAAGTTCATGAGTCACGATGTCACTTGACCTCATTTCCCCATTGAGTCTGCATGCTTTATATATATTATTGTCGTTCTTGGAAGCTGGAACACGCAGTTGTGTCGTGCTTTATCGCTTTACTTTAGGAAATGGGTGGCGTTGGCTGCTTTACATACACGAGAGGAAAAGTTTATCCATCTTTGAAAGTAAAGAAACTGAGTGAGGAGTATAAAGAGTCACAAAAATGTTCCTTCACATTTCAACTGATTTTCTCATGGCGTTCTGTTTTTTTTTATTTCTTCCAGACGTGTTTTTCTTTGTTCTTTGCTACGCGTCGCTCCGTACTCCATTCATTCGAGACCCTTTTTTAAACTTGAGAAGATGAGAATTTGAGCATTGCATATCATTTTGCCCTTTGGCTTCGTAATATTGTCTATTCAGACTCAAAGACCAAACAGCCACAGCACAACGAATGGAAATAGCAAGAAAAAGGATAAGGAAAGCATAAAAGTCACACTCTGCTTTCTGCACCCTTTTCCCTCAAAAAAGCTTATGTTTCTTGTCATTTACGAACACAGGCACAGTAGTCACTTCCCATGTTAGCACCCGTGCTAATAGTTAAAAAAACCGTTTCGACACGGTTCTAATATTGACTACTTTGCTATTGTCACTACTATAGTTGCCTTATTTATATAACACAATGCAAAACGTGAGACTTGTATATTATTTTGTATTTCGTTTTTGCTGCTGAGCATTTCTGAGTTTCTGACTTTTCCGCTCCGTGTGTGTCAAATGTCAAATCATTGTGGTCTAATGCTTTAAGTCCGAAAAGATATGTTTTTGCTAGAAAACCTGTCAATATGTCCAGAATTTTAATTACAACAACATTAGTCTGCTACAGTAACAATTCATGTCCAGAAAACTTGGTTTGATGAGCTTTCCTCAGCATACAGAATTTATAATTACAGGAAAATGCCAAAAGGCAATGTACTCTATTCACTGCTTTTCAACAAGAATGCATTTTGTCCATCAGGATTGTAGTTTGCAGTATTAATGGCCAAACACTGATAAAACATTACAAAACATCAAGGTCTCATGGGGCAATGTTCGACATAGTAGACACAAAAACGATCTTGCTGTAGTACGTACGTCTCTGAAGAAACCCCGCTAGGCAGTTACAGCCTGTCAAGCACAAACATGGCTTCATCTTCATCCGCGAATTCATTTTCCTTCGTGACTACAGCAGACCAGAGGACTCACATTGTAATCTACTCTACAATTAGCAATCATGCATTTATTATGTTTTATAACCTTCATTTGACTCGACAAAGCAAAATCAATTAATACGTAGAATAATACAAATATTATGATCATCGCACTCGGCTGGAATGATCAACTTGTCAGGAAACTGAACTTGAAGTTAATTACCGTGGAATTTCATCTGACAGCTTTTACTCTCCAGGAGCGAGCAAATCTCCAAGATTTTACTACAATGATTTTGTATATGTAAATTTAGAACAAGACTTCATTTCATTTTTTTATCCTGCGAATCCTGCCACATACTGAGTCCAACAATTAATTTCTAACAAATTAATTATTAAGCCAAGCGGATATTAGCCTATTAGCTCGGTTTGCATTTCTAGAGTGCGTCGTCATGCGTTGTTGGTCCTTTCCATGGTCTACGAAAAATCATCAAGTTGGCATTACTCTTTTTCTCTATCTCCATTAAATTTTCGTCGGAGCCCCAGACAAAAATCTAATTGGTAAGATCCAAAAAGATGTCTCAAGGGAATTAGGTTTCAGATGGAATTTCCACCTTAGTTCCCACTACTCTTGACTGTGTTGTCAACAGAATCATATTCACCTATGTCGATTTCATCGTCGAACTGAAACTGCCAAATTACAGATGACAACTTTTCATGCTCCAGATTCTAATGCAAATATGAATGGTCCTCACAACAAGTATTTCTCGTTACAATTCGCGGAGCCATTTATAATGGAGCCAAACTATCATGAAATGATCACTTTTAGTTCCACAAAGTTAAGTTTATTACTAAAGTTCAAACAAAAAATCTTCAAATGTCACGGATTTTCTAACAAATCTTTGTGCAAGAATGAACAATACAGACCATAAAATTGGCATTTCACGGAGAATTCATTTTGTAACGGTTTTATGGACGAATGTGTTCAAATGTCAAAACACGGCCGGAAGGAGTAAAAAAGTAACAATTACAAAGGCTGCATTTTGGTGTCATTCTCAAGGAATGTATTTTATTTTCATCTCTTTCAAAATGGAGCAATTGACATAGCATGCAGCGCACAAGCATTAGATGAACGAAATGAAACAAAGCGCAAGGAAAATTGTGGGGTTTGCTTCCTCCTCGACTTTAGCATACAAGTCTGAAAAGAAAATCGAAGTTGCAAAGTCGCAATCTCACAATAAATGTCAAAGGTGTCACATCCCAGGAGCGTACATAACAAGTGCTATACAGACTTCAGTTTTGTGACGGTAAGATAGGAATAAAGCATACTGTTTAGCACAAGGACACAAATGTCTAAGATCGACTCACTGGCTTTGACTTTGGCTTTATGACATGAATTTTACCATTTTTGCATTATATATAGACCTTGTAAAAAAAAGCAGTGAACACGTATACAAAATACTCTCCCGAAATTCTTTCACGTCTTCCGCTGCACAGACACACAAAAGGAGCACATCTACGAGTATACAAAGCAAGGACGATGAAAATCTGCAAATATCTGGACCTGTGCAAATGTTCAGGGAAAGAAAAGGGAATGCGAATAATGATTCACGTTTTCCTTTCCGTGGTAGTGGCATGACATGACCGTACAGAGAACATTAGTACATTAGTTCCTTGAACAAACCTGCTACATAAAAATCTTTGGTATACCTACATTCTCAACTGAATGCGCAATCCTTATGTAATAAAGTAATAATGCTCACAGGCTGAAAATAGCATAAGTGCAAAACAGAGTATTAAAATTGTGGTAGGCATGTTTCTTTGTAAATGCAGCAGCAAGTGGAGGAGGCGACGACGCGACAAAAAAAGACAGAGTAATACCTCACTTTAACTTTCCGTTTGTTGTAAAAAAAAGAATTTGCATTTTGCCTTTTACCTGTCGGTTCCTCTCGTGTGACTAAAAAGGCTTTTCGAATCATTTAAAAACATTACAGACACACACGCTGCAATTGACGTGCCAAAGAAAGCACAAGCATTTTGTATCAAAGACGTTGTTAACAGTTGAAAGAAGTGGAGTTCCTGCTACTCATCATTCTTCATAATTCATAATGTCAAATCTGACTTGAAAGACTCAATTTCTTTTTAAAAAAATGTTATCAAAAAACAAAATTGAACATTATAAATGTTTTTTTCTTGGAACACGTTAACTTTAGGTTTAAACCTCGAGTTCCGTAATGTCATTTCCAGTTTATGTCAACAGACGAAATAAAAGTCCTTTTTCTTTACAAAAATATGCAATATTATCAGTTTAGCATTATTAGCATAGTTTCACTCTTTCACTTTGACAAGAAAACTTCAAAACAGCAATTTTCAGTAGATGAAATAAAGGTCATGAGTGTGATACGTACAAAACGCAAAAATGTGTATTTATTGCGGAACATCGTAATGGAAACCATTAGGAGAAACTCAAGTTGTTATTTTGTTATTCAAAGAACGTAAACAGTTTAGTTTATTTGAAAGCCACATGGACATGGACATGAACAATTGTGTTCTTTTACGTTCTACTTATCTAAGGAACTCATGAAACCTCACATTTTACACATTACAATAACATGTTTTCGGCATGAGAGGGAATTCGTTTCGAAAAGTGAGTTCTTTTCTTCTTTTTCCATTTTTGCTAACGCAGTTTCACCACAACGGAAAATCATGGTCCTTCAATACCAACATTGTAATAAACATACTCAATGTAACAACAAAGTACATTAATATGAGTAGCTACTGTTACAGAAGCATATTTTTTCATTATCCTTTAAAAGAGCAACTGGAAAAGGATATGAATGCTGGATGTTGTACAAGTTCATAACTCATACCATCAAACCACATATCTTCATCGTTTTCCAGTTTCCAATCTCTGCTTTTTCATACTTTTGGGCCGTCTAAAGACATCGTTTTACGTAGTACTCCTTGTAACTTGATTACTCGGTCGGCTCAACGTCTCCTTCGCACAGAATTTTTGTAAGATTTCCTTTTCTCTGATTTTTGGTGGTTCATTTTCCGAACTACACCCTCAAAATCTTTTCTCCTCAAAAAGATCTTCTTTTTTTTCAATAAGAAGGATTTTGTATTTTGAATACTGAGCACGTCTGGATCCATCCAAAGAATGACAATGGGACAAAATAGGTTTAATACGACTTTGTCCTTGGCTCAGAAATCTTCCTTTAACATCGTATGACTTTGTAAATGGTCATAAATTCATTTTTTTACAGTATTACTTACAAATAGAATTCTCTAAGGGAAAGAAAAGTCTTTCTTCATAAAAGATAACTTTCTCTTTTCCTACAAGTTGAACTCGTGCTATTATACTGAATGCAGTCACACATTCCTTTCAGATTTTACACTAGATTTTGTAGTTTTGCACGTCTAGTAAGTCTAGTACTCTGAAGGTCTGTAGTCTCTTACAAACTACGTAACTCACGTCGCCCCATTACATGACAACTGTGATGGGCTGTGGTTTAGTGTCTGATTTCACTCCCTCTTGTCATTGGAACATCCTTTCGACTGTCTTCCCATAAATCATCACTCCTACACATTTTTAAGGACAGAAAGAAAATTTATGTTTATGTAGCGAAGTACGACTGAAGTCTCGTCTGGTCGTGTCTTCGTTGAATCCACCATTCTATGGCTCCATGAACCCTTGTGAATGTTTTAGTTTTACTGTACGAGTATGGTTAGCTTTTATGTGCTGATTTTTGCAAAAATATGTCTTGGTGTGACGATGTTAGAAACACCAATATGGAGTATAGACTTCATGTTCAGTGAACACAGCAACAGGCTTCCTTTTTTTGCGTACATGTTGCCGGTTACATGAGCTTGTGCATTAAGGCCTTTTCTTTCAGCTTCTTAAAAAGATCAAACACGTCTGTCTGTCTGTGTTAGCATATTTTTTAAAGTCTTCAGTCAATCTTCAACATTTTTTAAATTCTCGTCTAGCAACATTTAAAAATGCAGGATCATCCGTTTCATCTTCCCACATTTGTATAAACACTTTACTTAATTTTTATGTAAAAACGAAACTATGACGATTTTGAATTGCAAAACATCACCGTTGACGTACTCGAATTTCCAGAAAGACAGAAAAGCTTAAAAGTAAACAATAATGAATTTTTGTCTTTGGTTTTTTAATTCATGAGCAAGATTAAAACGAAAATGTATTTCTTCATTGTTCATTACTGAAGCAAAGATTAGGAATCGGTGCAAAGGGATCTGTCTACAGTTTTACCTTCTACATCAAAACATGTTGTACATTGTCAACTCAATCCCCATACTTTCATTTTGGCATCTCTCCTATAAAAATATAAAAAATCGGTTTTCGTCTT
>JABASF010002160.1:0-16357 GCA_019776145.1 Harlomillsia oculata
CCGACACCGTCGACCAATCTGGATCGTCCAGCACATCTCCACATTTCGTATCAGCGTTTGAGCCAGTTCCGTCCCTCCGAGATAAATCGCAGCACTCAAATACTCAGAGTTTCCTCCGTCCTTTAAAGAAGTGATGAGATGTCGTAAAAGAAATGGCTGTGCTACCCTTGATTGTAAAAACGGACATTGTTTCTTTTTACATATATAATTCTATAACAAGTGTCTCTGCGTCTTACCTAAGAACACATTCCGAAACAAGAGCCAGGAGGAAAACAAAAATACATTCCATCCGGAAACAACGCCAGAGTACTCGGTAAAGGCGCTGGTTTGTACCGGAAATAGCAGAATGCTTACATTCTTCCGTCCATTCTCTAAGGATTCACCATTTCGTGACATTCGTAATTAATAATAACTAAGAATGGTTTTTATAAATAAATTAACGTTTAGAAGTATGTTGTATAATTAAATATTAAACTTCTACGTTTCCAGCTTTCGTCCCAACGAACTCGCTTCGCCATACAGTCCAAATGTCCGATCGATTAGGTGGGTGAAATCTCTTCTAGTAATTACCGGCCATATCCATGCATAAAAAAGACGAGAAATCCAATGTGCTTTGTAGAAAGGATGTGAGGAAAAATGCCCGGGACATGTCGACGTCACCATCGCAAAAACGGTTTAAATCACACTAGGTGACAAGGGAAGAACATGATAGTGATGTGTCAAAACGTCAGTATCCACGTGTCCTTCTATATGTAATATCACTATCAACCAATTCCCTGATATCATGTAAATCCGTTCCTAGATAGCAGGATTATAAACCAGGCCAAAGGTCAATGCTCACATTTTATTACCGGTGGAAACGACTTTATTTTATTTTCTAACAAAAAGAAAATATTTATTTTCCAAACGGATGGAGTTTATTAGCCAATGAAACGAGAAACCCGGGTAGTGTACGTTCTCTACTCGTCTCGTATTTCCCCAATGGTTCCCATGTGTTCCCTATGCAATATGATCTCCAAGGAGCCTAGATTGGTACAGTAAGTAGGAATGAGCATCTTATATCGTAATATTTACGTGCGGCTGAGGCTATGGGACATGGGACTGGGACCCCCAATTGCAATCTTGATTTTATTTTATGTGATGTGCCCTAGTCCCATCATTGTTTCTACATCATTCGCATTCCATTTCCAGGCAATATTGTTGTTTACTCCACGAAAAAATCCCGATTCTGCAAACTTCGCAGTAGAAAGTCAGTTTCTATTTCCAAGTTTTTATTATGAAAAGAGAAATTGAATTGGTTTTTTTTCGATAAAATACTAACATCAATAGAATTTTTCTATTTTTTCCAGGAAGGAATATTTAATCATATTTCAGAGCTCAACGACGACACGATGTAGTTTTGATTCAGCAACAGCCGAATGGTTGAAAATGCTGGGACTGTGAATTTTTTTATCTAAAGTTGCTGATGGAGATTTTGCTTCCTTAGAGAAGAAAGTAAAGACTTGCTTGAAGCCCTCACGAAACCGCTTGTCCAGGAAATTGTAAATGATTGGATTAATACATGAGTTGCTTGACCCGAGCCATTGCGCCAATGGCATGGCAAAGGTGAGCAGATTTTCCTCGGATTCGGACATTTTTCTTGTCTCACCAACACACTTGAGCCATGTGAAAAGTACATAAAGGGGAAGCCAACTGACCAAAAACACAGAAATAACCACCGTGAGCATTCTGAGCACACTCAGCTTAGTCTTATGATGAAGCTTTCGGATGTGGTCTACAGTCACAACCCGAGTCGACGACAATGATGTTGATGACATGGAGTTTGCCACATTGCGAGTGGTCATCGTTACACATTCGGGTATTTCTCTCCGAAGCACTCGGATCCATATAATAGTGTAAAAATATATGATAAGAATACATGGAAATACATAGTCGACAACAAGGTTCACAATAAGAAAGTAGAGCTGTCCTACTCCAGGAGTCGGCCACACTTCCATACAGAAATCGAACCCTGCTTCATGAACTAGTTGAAATACAAAGAGCCAGGGAACTGAAAGTATCGATGACACTAGCCAAATGCCACAGATCACTTTCTTGGCTTTAGTTTTCGACAGATGAAGATCTGGCTGGAGTGGATATTGAATTGCCAGGTACCTAGTGCAATCAAATCAAATCAACTCATAGAACCTACAGAAATTATATTTTCACTTTCCTTACACTCTGCTGAGTTGTCCACGATTAAAATTACAAGTTTACAAGTCTCACCTGTCAAATGACACAGCAACGAGAGAATATACGGAAGCGGAAACCGAAACCCCTTGTACGTATGCCACGGCCTTGCACAAGACACCGCCGAGGATCCAGGCTGAAGATGTGAATTTATAAACCAATTAACATTTCGAGTATAATAATTCATAGGATATTAATATCGGTTAATATCATTACTCATTACTAACAGTTGCTAGCAGTGTGGCAATGTTATAACCATAAACTTACGTAAATAAATATGAGACAGCAGTGTACAAGGTAAACAAAGCAGGATGACCAACAGATCAGCTACAGCTAGATTGAGCAAGAATAAATTCATGACTGTGCACATTCGTCTGCACTTGAAGATGACACACACAACAAGCAAATTCCCAATTAACCCCAGTAAAAAGACAAAGGAGTATGTCACTACAAAAAGAACCATTGTCTCAACAGAGTGTCGCATTGGAGCAGTCACGTTCTTAGAAACTGTCGCATTGCCCAAGGGTTCAGAATCAAATTCATAATCCTGAACCAACGACTTATTTGGAAAGGTTACAAAATTAAAGAGATTCGCCGGGTCGAATGAAGTGGAATTCGGATCCATCCTGGACGAACGTGAGCGTGCAACTAACTGCTTCGATCTCCTTCTCGCATCTTTCATTCCATCATGTCTTCCAGCCAGGGCCAGGGGAACGGCTTTATGCTACTGTACGGAGAAAGTACAATAAGGTTACACGAGCCTGGTTTTTCATATGCATTCTACAAATTCTACTGACTGAGTGAGTCACATCCCACATCAGTCGCATGTCAGTTCAAAGGAAAGCAACTACTGTGACCTGTGACTGTGACCCTGCCTCTGCAATGCAATAAAATAAAATAAAAAAATGCTTTGATGTCATGACCGTGACGTGAGGTAAAAGTAATACATAATAAATTATAATTATTACATAACCAACCATTCCATTATTCCATGACCACATTACACAAACCTAGAATAAAAACAATTTGTACCTCGAAATTGAATTGTCTCTAATGTTAATGATTAATGAACCATAAACAGGTTAACTCAATTTGAATTTAATATCCGTGTTTTAGTTTATTGACTTCTAATTTGAATAACATTAATATGTGTCTAACAGCTTGAGCTGAACTAATGCAATATACAAGTAATGGTTCACTACGATTTTATAATCACCATTAATCTGGTAATGACTTCCTGTTCAAATGTCTGCTAACAACTCTAACGTCGCACTTCTTTTCACTGTTTCATTTTGATTTATATTTCATCCTGACATCGTCATATAAATTGGTCCATATTCCGTGATTAAATGATTTCTTTGACAGCTTTAGTTTCAACAACCCTTCTCGTCCGATTTTGGCAATGCGCAAGCTCAATAAAATTAAAAACGATAAAAATATGAACATATAAACACGTCGACAAAACTTTAGTAATGCAAAAGATACCGAGTGAGCAAGGAAGAAAAAAGGTACTAAGTTTATCCACACGTCATTATTTTTAATTCGAAAACAAAGACAAAACAAGTTCTGCCAAAGCTTTTAAAATACAAAGGTGACGACTGACGATCAAATCAGATAAAAATGGAAAATGTAGTCTCCATGATAGTGATTTTGGAAGTACTATTTTCATGAACTTAAAAATCGTTTCTCCATTCTCATTATTAATATCACGTTCGTTTAATCATGGTCAGTTCGATTGGTCGTTTTCCGGTTGTCAAAAGAGTCGCTTTTCATAGGAATACAGGCCGTGAACACCACCTTCCAGTTGAGCAGATGCTGTACGACGTTCAAATCGAATTCGGTGTTCGTACATCCATTCACGCAACTGCACCAGGCTCCTGACACCCATATCCTGACATCCATGACGAAGTCCAGTATTCAAGTATGGCAAGAAACGAAGTACGGATCCTTTGTCAACAATGGCACCACTGACTCCTTGTGCCACCATGAGACGATCACTCTCAGAATGGAAATACCGGCTCATCGCAGCACTGGTTCCTACAGTCGAGATAAATAAAGCACAATATTAATACACACATTATGATTTAATTATTTCCGTGCAGAGAATTATCAGCAATGCATAATTTTATCTTCTGTTCTTTAATAAAACTGTGTTCAAGTCAAAAATCCAATAAAATCATGCATTGCAAACAAACGTAAGCATGAAATGCAGCGCATTCCTGTTAAACAATTTTTAATGTTTGAAACTTTACGAATTGAACAAACGTGCATTAAATATTCTATTCATGGTACCACGCTTTAATACAAATTAAAACAAAATGCGTAAAATGTTCTTTCAAAAATTCCAATAAATGACGACTGCTGTGATGTGATGATTGCATTATCCTTTTCTAAATAAATGGCTTCATCGTGCTCACATAAGATATCATAATAAGTAAGATATAATGAATAATGACATAATATAACACATGCAAATTGCAACATAAACATTCCGTCAACATTTCATGCTTGCGTTTGAAATCATAAATCAATTATTAGGAACGAAAAAAGCGAGACGAAACAACCAGACGACACGTGCCTTTGTTAAGAAACCTACCGGACGAAGCACCCTTGCCCTTAGAAGCGGAAGAGGTATCCTTACGTTCCATGGCTTCCACGCTGCCCATTCCTCTGTACTTCTTAAGACGAACACCATCAGCAAAGTAGTACTCTCCCGGAGCTTCAGTTGTTCCAGCCAACATAGATCCCATCATAACAGTAGATGCTCCAAGACTCAAGGCTTTCAAAATGTGTCCAACGCTTCCGATTCCACCATCAGCAATGACTGGAACGCCACGTTCGTGAGCATACTTGGCCACGTTGTAGACTGCTGTTGCTTGAGCGCGGCCCACAGCCATGACTTCTTGGGTGATGCAAATGGAACCACTTCCCATTCCAACTCGAAGGCCGTCAGCTCCAGCATCAATCAGATTCTTGGCTTGCGCCTTAGTGACAACATTACCTGCGATGATTTGAAGGTCAGGATGCTTGTTCTTGATCCACTTGATCATTTCAATCTGGTACACAGAGTTTCCTTGAGAAGAATCAAGAATCACAACGTCAACTCCAGCAGCGACCAAAGCATCAATTCTGTCTCTATCAGAATCTCGGGTTCCAATGGCAGCACCAACTAGCAGTTGCTTGTTAGGATCCTTTGCAGCATTGGGGAAACTGCGGGCTTTCTTCAAATCCGTACGAGCGATGAGAGCAACCAATTCTCCATTTTCATTCACGATTGGCAACTTGCCTTTCTTCGACTTCTCCATGATTTCATTAGAATCAGACAAACTCACTGTTGCTTTTGCAGTCACCAAATCCTTAGTCATTACTTGATCAAGGGTCAAGTCCAAGTTGGTATCTTGAAAGTCAACATCACGGGAGGTGACAATTCCCAACAACTTTCCTCCAAGCTTTCCAGTATCAGTGACAGGAGTACCACAGAATCCATGTTGTTTCTTGATTTCAAAAACATCCCTGATGGTATGCTTGGGAGACAAGACAATGGGATCACGAATGAAACCATGCTTGTATTTCTTCACCTTCTGTACTTCAGCTGCTTGATACTCAGTGGAACAATTATGGTGAATGACACCAATACCTCCGCACAACGCCATGGCTATGGCCATCTCAGACTCCGTCACGGTATCCATCGGCGATGATACCAGAGGAGTATTCAAAGTCAGTCTACGGGTTAATCGGCAGTTCAAGTCAACTTCAGCAGGGGCAAAATCGATGAATCCTGGGAGAATAATGAAGTCATTGTACGTCAAGCCTTCACTCTTCGAAAACATATCAGCACCAGAAACGCCATCGGACATGGTCAGCTCATCTGCTCCCCCGTACCCGTTCATGGTTGTCTTTCCTTCGGCCAACTTGTTCATTTTGATTTTCTATTATTCAATAAAAATCCGCAATTAAATAATTTAATCTACCATTTCATTCAATAATGACAATGACGATCACTTCACAAACGCATCAATAAAAATCTTATTAGATTGATCAGATCGACATAATAGTTTAAATGCCTCTAACAATTTCATACCTTTCTGAAAATAAAATACTATTAAATATTACGAGTTGATATTTTTTGTTCCACTGTTAACTAAAATTATAATCACAATATGTTTTAAACAGTCTTTGAACGTTTTTGAGATTTGTTTGTGGGAACGAGGAAATTGTCACTTTAATGTGTCACATTCGTCCTTCACCCTTTAACATTTTACAATTTAACCACTTTCAAAACTAGTTGTCGTCACAAGTCACACGTCACTTCATCACTTGGATTTCACAACTTTAACCTCAAGTCATAAGTCAATCCGACAGACAAAAAATGTCACAGATTAAAAAGTATTACTCAATCACGTCTTTATTTCTCTTTATCCTCGGAATATATATTAAACTTTGCTCTAGATTTATATTAATACTTTTTCTCACGACACAAAAAAGATTGAGATTCTTTAGAAAACAGTAAGTACTATTGATTAGATTTTTGTGCCATTTTTTTATACTGATGAAGAATGATAAATACGCAAAACACAAGAACACATAAAGAAATCGACTCCTTCGATCGACTGAGAGCTTTCGTCTGATCGAGCACATCGCACATGGACTTTAGCGCTTGCCTGCCCAATCTGTCCATGTGCCATGTTTTAACGCCACACCTCCTCTTTTTCCCTCAGTTTACAAGCCTTCATATTAAAGGGCTAGCTACTTTCTGAGTGTCGTCTGAGTCTCTGTCTGTCTTCCTCTGTTTCTGAGTAAAGTCTAAAACAGGAAATTAATGCGTCCTTAAAGTCCTAATTCTCCTAACCTAAACCTAAGTCCTAGTCCTAATGGTCCTAGTCCTAGCCCCTAGTTAGCCTAAATCGTAAATATGTCTCCTGAGAATATTTTTTTAATATTTTTAAAATCACATAGATGGAAAATTCGTGCCCCGAAAATGATAATCCACCTTTGTCCTTCACCATAAAGGATTCTTAAGCTTTTCTACTTATCGGTCTTAACTTATCATTTTATATCAGTCAGGTCAACTGTCAGATACGTGAGGAAGGCTTATTAAAGTCGTTTAAAGCTGCAAGCAAATCTCAAGCTGGTGACATTTAAAAAGTCATTTAAATTCCATGCGACTGTGTCGCATTGTGAAAAAGTTTAGTTTAGTTATTCCTAAATCCAAATTATCGCATGTGATTCATGCGAGTGAGAATAATAGAATGCTCTTGTCAAGGATTTTGCAGTGCGGTAATGCTTTTTTGCAAATGAGTTTGAAAGATTAACGATTACACAATCATTGAAAGTTTTAATGAAACGTATGTTGTGTTATGTAATGTTGTGAATGTTAATTATTATACTTCATGGAAGAATTCCGCAGCTTTGGCAGTAATAAATTGCATTGCATTATAATTATAAGAAACATTATAGTAGAATTATAGTATGC
The DNA here is from genome assembly GCA_019776145.1 of Harlomillsia oculata. NCBI lineage: Eukaryota > Metazoa > Arthropoda > Collembola > Entomobryomorpha > Oncopoduridae > Harlomillsia > Harlomillsia oculata. Next base: position 7,703 of record JABASF010002160.1, read on the forward strand.
TTTTTTGATTGCGCTGAAGTTTTACTTTTTAGTTTTTACACGGTTTCGAAGTGCAAGACTTTGTTGGAATCTTGGAATTGGAATTGGATGGAGATGGAATTCATGGAATGCAAAATGCAACATGCAACAAACTACAACAGGTCACGTCACAGGACTACAACTACAACTACGAACTACGACTACAGCCAGCTTACCATTTCATTATTTATGTTAAATAGGACATAAGGGCTCAAAATATAATTAACCGGAATGTTATTGCAACAAAAGCAAAAATGAAAACAATGGGCCTGCAAAGAATAAACTAGTTTCGTTTGAATCGTTTGCCTGTTTGTAGCAATTAGCAAAGGACTGAAAACATACAAAGCAATAAGTATCGTGAAGAATGTTATTGCAACAAAAGCAAAAATGAAAACAATGGGCCTGCAAAGAATAAACTAGTTTCGTTTGAATCGTTTGCCTGTTTGTAGCAATTAGCAAAGGACTGAAAACATACAAGGCAATAAGTATCGTGAATCGTGAGCGTAAATATGTTTTTACAAATTGGTGAGAATATATGTATGAAAAAAAAGAAGTGTTACCGGACCTGTTAAGAAGCTTTGACTTGATGATCCAATAAACTGAGACGATGTTCACCGGAGTGAGTCTTCTGAAGAAGTGGACTGAGTACAGAGAGAAACGACGATTAAGTTGAGTTGTCCAGCAGGACTGTAAGTGCAGTCACTCATAACCAAAGCGAAGTAAAGGTTTGCAAAGCGACGGCGATAAGCGAAAAGGCGACATGTCGGTTCTGCACACAGGAGCTGTACATTAAGCAAGCTGATTTGGCCATGAGTGTTGTACATGTTGTGCAAGTTTTAAGACGACGACTGATTACGACTTGGGTGGATTTCACTACTGCCAAACTGCCATCATATCACGACATCACCCCAAAATGTTACATGACAGAATCAATTGGCATTGCTGGAAGCACCTAGCATTTCGCCTTCCTACTCTTATAGGTTTCCTTTGGACTAGACACACATTGACGCACGTTTGATTCCCGAGGATCAAGTCACATCAAATCCGATAACTGGATCGATCGACCATTTGGATTATATTTTATTACATAGTGGATTGGAGACATATCGGCAATCGTCGTTCGTCTCTAAAAATCTCCCAATTGGCATGTTGTCGGTATTTTTTATGCCTTATGCCGTACTATACATTTCATCATGTCTTGTACGGTGACGAGAAACATGGACTAATAACTCGTCGTCCGTCTTGTCACCATCACCGTGTGCGCATTATTATGCAATACAGGCAAGTCTTCTCAATCTAGCTCCTTCCACATTACCAACTAGCTGACGTCTTACAAAACTGGAACAGAAAACAGAACGGCATTGACTTTTTGGATAAAGTATAATATTGTATCATCAGTATCATATAATCTTCTTTTGCGATGCTTGCGTCTTTTTTCAAGTCCAATACATAAAATTAACATTAGCATTCGTATTTCGACTGTTGCCTTATTCCTGCTCACAAAGATTCACCGTTTTGCCTCAACTCAACCTCAACCAGTCGTCTCATATAATGTAAACAGGGCGTCTGTCTCACATTTTTGATGTTAACATCGCCCTGTGCAAAAACAAGGACCATTAGTTTCTCCTGAAACCCTTCACATTTTGTCTGTTTAAGTTCAAGAAAAAAGTCAACTTGGTTTGAATAAACAGTCTACAATTACATTGACACGTAGACCACATTATTTTTTCATTACTCATACACAAAGTTACAATTTTTTGTTTCCGTCTCACTTCATTGGGAGCGAGAACATGTTGAGAATACACAGCAACTCAATATTGACAAGATTGGCGTTCGTCCAAAATTGCTCACTTTGCAAATTCTTTCGCAACAACATTCATAATGAACGGGAGCCTTTGTTTACATTTGTATTGGAGATTTATCGATTTCATACGTTGGGTGAAACCGATGAGGCGATACTATTGACTTTTCCTTACAACTCTTATTCCAGACTTTGATTAGACGTCTCAAAAATAGAGAATTTCATGAACCTCACCTCACTGCTTTAATTCTTGTTCATGTGGCATTATGTAATATTTATCCATTTTTGTCATTTCACATCGCATCATAGCGGACAAGTGGAATTGTGGAATTCTTCTCAGTTGTAAACTACCAACATGACAACATTGACATTCAGAAGCTTATTTTGCAGAATTATTTTGTTCATAGAGAAATACAAATTAGCACCTTTCAAGTGGGATCGAACTATAGGCAACGTAGCTGTAACTGTTTCAAAAAAGCATCGATTAATATTTGCATTTCAGAGTGTTTTCATATTGTCAATTTACATTGTGTTCCTGTGTTTCAGCATCATTCACCAAGTCAGATCAATAGAAAAGGATTATTTTAGTCTCATGTTCTCAGTTTTCATTCTCGACTCGTACTGCTTTGCTTGTTTCCAAGCTATTAATTTGGTAGCCAAGCATCGCCAAATGTCTGGGATCCTCCGACATATTACTGGATTTCAAGGAAGGCTTCCGCCAGGTTTATATTACAATTTCATACTTTTATATTTATGGCCTGTAAAAGTAAAACTCTAAATAATAAGCAAAAATGATGACAATTCTCATGAATACATATAACATTTCAGGATGTCAAACGGCAACCTCGGAGCGTCGCCTATTAAGACGTCTTGTCCTTTTCGCTCTCGTGTATCCAGTGTTGGTCATTTCTCAAACGTTACTTTTTCTGTTGATGCCTCATGATCCGCGATTTATTTACTCTTCTGTTTCAAAAATATGGCACAATTGGATTGCTTTTGTGTTATGCATGCTTCTGGAAGTGGTTTCAGTGTCAACGGCCTGCATTTGTGTCCTCTGTACAATGATGTACATCGAAATCTATTCAATTTATTTATCTAACTGGCTTAGGTCTTTGCGCACGCATGCATTTTTCCCCGTGAAAAGAAAATTGCTACTTTACAAACAAATGTTTTTGCTCACTCGACGTTTCAACAACAGCTTTCTTTCTTGTACGTTAGCCATTATTGTTTTTTGCTTGATAGTTAACACTGTTATTAGCTTATTTGTTACATTTCGACTGTACGGTGTAATGCATGTCATTGTGTGGTTTCCATTTCCAATTGCAGCCGTCGTAGGTACATTTTTAATTACAATCTTTCTCCACGACTGTGCTCAATTGTACCATTCAACTCAAAGGTTTTTAGCCAAAATGACCAACGTTTCTTATGGGAAGAGTGTCAACGCGTTACGAGAAGAAGTTTCGAGTCTCAACTCGTTTGGGATTAGAATAGGCGTTATTAGAGTGAGTTATTCTTACCTTCTTGTTGTCAATATGGCTGTGTCAAGACCAACAATTGGTCTCCTAGCTATTTTACCAGCTTCCCATTTCGAGTAATTAGTAACGACTATTTTTAAGAGTCTCAGTAAAAGATTATGGTGTGGAAAGCCCAACAACAACAAGCCATTTTGTGTTCTGAATTCTGGATTCTTTGCTTATTTGTTTGTTATATTTAACTTCGTATAGCATTTAGCATAGCATTCATTGTTGAGTTGGGTGATGGTAATCGTAATCGCTATGAAACATTTAGCTCAGTCCTTGCTAATATGCTTTTCAAAGTATACATTTGATTCACTGATAAAGAATTATAGGTTTTTAAGACTCATAACTCCCTTTGTTTGTGATAAAACTTGATAAACATCGGAAATACTTGCAAGGAAGGACAGTTTAATCAGTTTAGTAGTGAATTTTTCCTTTCGTCCATTACGGTTCCAGGTTGTCAACAAAGTAAAGCTTGACACATTTTTTTTGAAATACAGACGAGATACTTTATGAAGTAAACATGTCTGGTCGGAGTTTTCTGATTAAACAAATTTCATTGCTTCAAGCATTGAAACTCGTACCATTCCAATGGGACCATAAACACAACAAAATATCTTTAGATGTGACAACTCGTCACAAGAGTTTGTACATTGTGTTTTCCGTGTGTCAGCTTTGGGTTTATTTTTGTTTTTTAAGCCTCAGTCTGATTAGGCAATACGAGAGTCAAGGATTACAAAGGTTTCAGCAAGTAATGACTTTGTTATGCTGGGTGGCTTATTTGTGGGGATTTCTGTCCTCTACAAAACATCTTTGTTATAATCGTAAAATGATCCTCGTGTTGCTTGAAGTGCACAAAGAAGACTTTTCAATACCAAAACACAAGAGAAACACTCAAGGAATTTGTAAAAGAAAACTCATGCAGCTCTACATTTTTTACAATGTGATCCTTCCCTTCATTCTTTTCTGTTTTACAGGCTTATTTCTCTTGATGCACAATCAACCTTTCTACATTCAAACTGCTTTGTTTCATAAAGATTACTTTCATCTTTCAGTTTTGGACAATTTTGGTACGACGATAATCAAAATTGTGGTATTCTTGGTTCTGGTCCTGTTTGAAGTGTACTCAAAGTGCTCAGTGGTATCTTCTATCTTGTATGACATGCTGTACATTCAAATCTATGTTTTGTTCATGGCCACACGTTTGAGGCTTCTACGAATCAATGATTTGGTTTCTTTGAAACGAAAATTAGCTTGTTACAAGCATTTAAGGATTTTAAGCATCGTTTTCAACGATTTGGCATTTACACTTCCGTTTTGTGTCTTATTTCAAACGATCATCATTGTAATGACAATTTTTACAAGTATACGACTGTTTGGGAAAATGCATTTCATTTTATGGGCATTCAGTCCAAGTACAGCCTTCGCATGTTTTGTGACGTTTTTAATCATTTTACATGACGCTGCAAGAATTAATGATATGTCTAAGCGTTTTGTGAGTAGCATGAAGAAAATCACACATTTCAAGACTGACCTTGGGCTCAGAGCTGAAACGAATAGTTTGATGTTGTGTGGTGTAAAGGTCGGGGTCATGAAGGTCATCAATTACTCTTACGTGTTTGTGCTATATTTGATCATTTCTAAACCAACGATTGGACTGTTGACTATCCTTCCAGCATCTCATTTTACATGAAACATTTTCAAACTTTTATGTAATCAAAACATAATTCCACGTGCAGTAATTTTACTTAAACTTGCATAAACAATAAATTTTAGTTTGAAAACGGTGATAAAGTATCCTTTTGGATTTTGTTCAATGAAGGAAAACCTACAACATTAAAGAACCATGATAATTACTTTAAACGGTACAAAAACCCAATAAATGACTTTATTTTTTATTTATTATCTTTAAACTAAAACCATACACCATCATTTTCAAATGAACGAAAACCGTGCAATTTAGCGTGTCCTTCAGCCTTAATGATTATCTTATAAGGTGAAACAAACTGCTCAGGAATTCATTGAATATTTAATCAAGTTTAGTTCGCCATTTCTTTGCGGAGCGTAATTTTGATTTTCCTGATTGTTCTACCATTTAATTAAAGGCATGAGATAAACGAACAGGGAATTTAGCATCCCGCTGAGAGATTTCATGAATCGTTACATGAATACGGAAAAGTCAAACCACAGTGCATTGCAGCTTTCTCTGCTCATGAAACAACATTGAGCAACCATTGCTAACAGATATTTCAGAAACATTATTCTTGACAGTGGAGAAAATGATTTTATACGAATCAGCAACACGACTGTACCTTACATTTCTAAACAACGTGACATTCAAAGGAATCTTCCGGACTGCTGTGAATTCCATAAGTTATTTCAAATTTTTGCCATTCAAATGGGATCCACGAACTGAAAACTTGGCATTATCAATTCCGAAAAAGGAAAAATGGAAATTCATTCCGAATTTGATACAACTTATTTCTCAATGTATCTTTTTGTTTTTTCAATTGATCTCGGGTTTGAGTCAGAAACCCAAAAATTATTTTCAAGTTACAATGTTGACTGTCTACCTTGTCTCTTACATTTGGGCTGCAACAGGGGCTCTAAATATTTTTCGCAAACATGAAGAAATTGCATGGGTACTTCATCAAGTGCTCAAACTTGAGCGATGTTACACATTGGGTGAGTAATACTATACATAATACAGAACAACAAAACAAAACAAGCTATATCTCTCATTATGGAAATTAATTGACTAAAAACAAATCAGAGATGGGGAAATTGAGGAATGAAATTAACTTATTTTCTTTCTGATTCCTTATTTAACTATAGGTGAAAAATCCAAAACAGTACTAAAGTTCATCAAGCATTTGCTCATTATGAATATCGTGGTTGCTCCATTTTGCCTTTTAATTCATTCGGTCATGTTCACATTCTTACACAATGAGCCTCAATTTCTGTCCTGTATCATTCCCCCGGAATACGACAATTGGTTCGTCATCATTCCATTTTTGATAATCGAAATGTACTCAACATTTGGAGTTTGTTGTGGGATTGCCATCACAATTCTGTACATTCAATTGTACGTGCTTATGTTGTCTTTCCGACTCAAATGTCTCAGGTAATTAGGAATACTTGTCTACCCAAGACATGTAGTAAAGTACTAAGTACTAAGTAGTAAGTAGTAATTAGTAATCTTAGTTATCTAGTCACCCTCTGCTGCGTTAAATAGAGAATCTCCTATCCTAAAGTTTTTAAAATTCATTTTCAAATTCATTCAGATTTTCTTTATTGTGCATTCAGGTCTGACACTGGAACTCGACTTGATCTTAAAATCAAGCACTACAAACACATTTGCTTGCTCAATGCTCATTTTAACTGCAGCGCACTTCTATGGGCAGTTCCAGCTTGTATGCTCCTCAACATTGGGATCATTATGGTTTCCCTCTTCGGATCAATCCGTCTGTACGCTCGCATGGATTTATTCTCATACATACTCCTTCCAGTGATGGCTAGCACTAGTCTTTTTGGATTCACCGTGTTTCTTCACTTTGGATCCCTTTTGCATGACATGTCAAAGAAGTTCATAACCAAATTGAAGAAGACAACACCGCCCGGGAATCCATTACGGAAAGAAATTGATTCATTGCGTCCGTTCGGCATAAAAGTCGCTTCCCTCAAGGTCATAAATTATAGTTACATTCTAGCAATGTATGTTTTTGTGTCCAAAAGAACCATGGCTCTTTTGGTGACACTGCCTGCGACGTACTTTTTATAACAATTTTCATATTGTCACCCATATGGTTCGAGGACCAGCAGTTTCAAACAGTTTGAATTAATAAAACAGTTAGTTTAGACCTTCAAATGTTTCAAATTGATGTTAATTTTGATAGGGAATATGGGAATATTATAACAACTGTCGGTCTAGCCGAAAGCTGAAACAGTTTATCGATCGATTTAGATTCGTGTATATATATTTTATATTAGCGTATAAATGGTTTGGAAATGGACTTTCGACTGCTTCGAATGCTTTCTTTGTGAAACGTTTCCTTTTATTTAACAATAAGCACAGTTCAATAGTTTTATAGCATATTTTCTCAATTGATGATGGATAATCAAGCCTGTTACCAAACCAGAGCCGTATTCCTGATGAAATCAACGAAACACTACCTCAGGCATAGGATAAGCCCTTACTAAGAAATGTGAGATAAGCTGCCTCGCCGTTTGTCAGTTTGTACGTTTACGTATCAGGTTTCACGTTACGTACTTCATTGTACGTCAAAGATTACTTACTCTTTGATTGTACGTATACGTACATCGTCGAAAAGTCCAAGACATACAAAATGCAAACAAACAAGAAAACATTACTAGAAGGAAAGAAAGGCCCGTGGCCCGTATTTATTGACACAACGAGATGAAGTTGTTATTACACTTTGGTTCGATTGATCAATTTCACTCTTTACTCATATGCATAGCACACAAAAAGTACAAGTGCGCCGTAGTGGACACCTCTGGTCATTCATCACATTGTGACACGGCGATACAGTATTCATTCTGTACTTTCCTTCTTTGATTCGATGAAGCAGAAGCGAAACGTCAAAGAGCAAAAGATTACTACAATGTCACAATCATTATGTAAAAAAGGAAAGCGTCGTATTTTTTATGCTTTCTCAAATCCCAATCATAGGTCAAACACTTGGTTATTGTCGTTCTTCTTGAGAACTCTTCTGATATCGACGCGTCAATGACTACGACAACAGCAGTCTCAGTTCTCGACATTCAGTCAATACTTATTTGCCTCAAGCCGGTTTATTGTGCTTGTTGTTTATGCTATGCCTTGAAATACTGATATTTTGGCTGTGTTGGCAGGTTTGGCAGGCTAATTGGTCTGTAATATTCTTCTTTTGCAGATATGAATCATCTGGTGGTTCTGCAACTGCTCAATGTGAGTGTGTAAACGGCAGACGACGAAAGGTGCTACTGAACACACGCTACAACGTAATGTTAATGTATGATAGCATGTCAGAAAAAACTACAAAAACAAGACGAGCATGTCGTAATAACAAAACAACACACTTTTATTTCATAGAGAGAGACCCGTCACATTTGTGACGAACGTGTGACAATTAGAGCAAAGAAGGCAAAAGGCAAAAGAAGACCCTTGCACAATATTAACTATATTTCTGCATTAATTAGGCACTTAGAACGCAAAGGGCATTTCGTTTCATAATGGCATAGACATAGAGAAGACAAAACGCATTAATAAAAATTTTTACTGGCCCAAAGGGCATAATATAAAAGACATTTGGACAAATG
>JABASF010002161.1:0-16356 GCA_019776145.1 Harlomillsia oculata
GTACGTTTATTCAATTGGATGAATTCTATTCTGTTGGTTAATACAAATAAAATGGAAATTGTGACTCATTTTCTTGAATTAAAAATTCTAATTGGGTCGTTAAATAAATGCAATTTAAACTATTTTACAAGAAACCTGTTTTCTTAAAAGTCGCTTTTATTGGAAATGAAAAGCAGGTTATAATGCTAAATAATGCAGATTTTTTTAGTACAAAATGGAAAATGCAGATTTTATGATTTTTTTTAACGAGTCCTTTGTTTAATTCATAGCGTGGAATGCGTTAAAAAGTGAGGCAAGTGGCTCCGTCCACTGAGTGGGAAGTGCGACATTGAGCTGAAATGTGTTGCGACGGGAGCGCTTTCTTCGACCTGTCTTTCACACAATTTCGGCCGTCTGTGTCTTGTCCTGAATCCAAAAGTCTGTACGTCGTCCATGTTTCTTCTCCTATTCCTTTAACATTCATTCACTTGTTAAAAGCTCAACTTGATTCACTTGATCATTTTACATTTAAATTCAGTTAAAAGTTACATCGTAGGTGGGGAACACGACGAACATTTTCCTCGTGTGTGGTGTCTCAAGGATTTACGATTCAACCGGAGGAACCTCAATTCACTTGTGTTTCGTAATTTTATTGTGTAAGTTGGATTTTTTTTATTGGGTGGGGCGTCGATTTTTAAAAAAAATGTGACTGTTCAATCTAATGTTTTGTTTCCAGGGTATATTGACAATCGCACTTAGTGTGTGGTTGTGTAGTTACCCTGTTTTGTAAACGTTTTGTGTTTTGTTTTGTGACTTTGATTATGTTTGATTTGTCGAGTTGATGACCCTGGAAGTTTCGGTTTGTAAGATTGCTTCATTGTTTGGACGTTTGTTAATTTTGATTTCAGATTATCATATTCAGATTGTTGTAAAGATGTCTTCGAGTAACCATAAACAGAGGTATAAGAATTCATCCCTTGATCAACAAGAATTACGACGTCGGAGAGAAGAAGAAGGGATTCAGCTTAGGAAACAGAAAAGGGAAGCTCAACTCTTCAAAAAGAGGAATGTGAATGTTCCAGATTTGGAAGCGGAAGAGCTTGGGAATGACGTAATGTTCAAATAATTTGATTAATTGTTTAATAATTGATTGGTTGGAATTGATGTGAATATTACTAGGTGTTTATGATGGGATTATGAATTATGTGGTTGTAGGAAGATGTACTATCTGGAGGAGGATCTGTAATATCCCCAGAGATAATTCAGTCATTGTTTTCTCCAAATGATGAGGAGCAGTTGGTGGCTACCCAGAAAATTCGGAAGTTACTATCAAGAGAACCGAGTCCTCCTATTAATGCTGTCATTCAGACTGGCGTAGTCCCAAAATTTGTTGAGTTTTTAGACAACGACAGGAATTCTCAGTTGCAGGTAAGCTTTGTTTGGTGGTTCAAATTGATGAATCATTCAAGTTGGTACTGTGTAGTACATGCAGGATAATAAGTAATGATATCTTATTGAAGAACAACAGCAAACCCACCTTTTACATGTTATTCGTTATTCTATCCACAAACTTGAATTGCTTTTAAAGTTTTTAATACTATTTCTAACTTTCTCTGTTTTATTTTCCATTGTATGACATTTTTATCTTTGGTTATTCATTCTGGTTATGAATGCTACTTTGTGTGCTAGTTTGCAATGCTGATCCGATTGTAATGTACACTAATGAGCATTGTTGATGAATAGTAGAGAAAAGTTAAAGTTATATATTTTGAAATTGTATTATGTAAACGTTGTCTGAATTGAGTCAGTATGGGAAGTGATTTAATATTAATTGTTTGGGCGTGTGGGATGGTATGTTTGGGGTTGATTGATTGATCTGAATGATTGTTGAAAGTTCGAGGCAGCTTGGGCATTGACGAACATCGCATCTGGAACGCCGGAACAGACGCACGTTGTCATTAAATCTGGAGCTGTCCCAATCTTCATTCGTCTGTTGAGTTCGCCGTATGAAGACGTAGCGGAGCAGAGTTGTTGGGCAATGGGTACTTAACAATTATAATTTTTTATGTTTTTACTACTAACCATCTTCGTCCATAATTTTGGGACAAACGACTATTAACGGTATTTGAGCAGTACCCAAGTATGGTAAAATTCATAACAATGTTGGCTTTCAGGAAATGTTGCAGGTGATTCTACTGAATGCCGTGATTACGTATTACAGCAAGGAATTCTGGCTCCCCTCCTACAGTAAGTGCGAATGGGTCGAATGAGCTAATTAATTGGGCAAGAATGTTTGTTTGTATTTGGGATTGAAATGCTATATTTTTAATACTTCAAACCAATGAACTTCTTGCCCTTTTGGAATGGTGTATTAATGTTACTTTATACATTTTTTCAAACGTTAACGATATATCGAATGTGAGACGAGAGACTGATTGAGTGTATATACTATAGAGTCAATAGAAATCTATGCCAGCTCGGACCATTATTTTATAAAAGTGCTTGATTGTGTGAGTCTGTTTATTGTGGTGTACATTGCAATTTGTATAAGTTTACATAATCATGTGCTAAATATTCGTTCTTGTATGATGAAAATGGTCGGAGCATGCACGGAGGCACTTGTATCATTTTCCTTTTTTGGTCCTTTAGTAGACCATTCTTATATTGTGCTTTTATTCTTTTTATGAAATTAGTCATGATATTTCATGATACGATACATTAAGATTTTAATGAACTTTCTCATGACAAGTTTACGTTCTGATATTAGCTTCCTGACTCCTGATCAGCCAATTAGTTAGCTATGCAATCACTTTTGCCTCTTGTCTCCTTCATCGATCTATCTAATATCTTCAAAATATTTATGTTTTAATAATTAATTTTCAATTTTCTACGTTGATGCTTTTCATTTACAGACTCCTGTCAAAATCTATACGTGTGTCTATGACGCGAAATGCTGTTTGGTGTCTATCTAACTTATGTCGTGGTAAAAATCCTCCGGTGGACTTCAGTAAAGTGTCGCATTGCTTGCCCGTATTGGCTCGACTTCTTTTTCACACTGATGCGGACGTTTTAGCCGATGCTTGTTGGGCAATTTCGTACCTTTCTGACGGACCTAATGAGAAGATTCAGTCCGTCATTGATTCTGGAGTTTGTAGAAGACTTGTTGAACTTCTAATGTAATCAAAAATTTCATCACTTTTTTCATATTTATAAAATGTATAATATTTATGGATGCATTACATTACATTGTTTGATGATTTAATTTCAGGCATCCACATCAAAATGTTGTATCTGCAGCTTTACGTGCTGTGGGAAATATTGTCACAGGTGACGACGTTCAAACTCAAGTAATCCTAAACTGTCAAGCTTTGCCTTGTCTATTGCATCTCATGTCGTCAAATAAGGAATCCGTTAAGAAAGAAGCGTGCTGGACAGTTTCTAATGTTACAGCAGGAAATCGACAACAGATTCAGGTATTGATCGCCTACATCATAATTCGAAACGTGTTTGTTGTCTTCTGTGTACACTTGTTTTGATGTATATCTTCAATTGCTACTTGTAGGGTGTCATCGACGCTAACGTTTTCCCGGTATTAATTGAAGTAATGAAGACGGGTGAATATAAAACACGGAAGGAGGCAGCTTGGGCCGTTGTAAATGCAACAAGTGGAGGCAGTCCAGATCAGATTCGTTATTTAGTTGATCAAGGTTGTATTCCTCCTCTTTGCGACTTTCTCACAGCCTTGGATATTAAAATTATACAAGTTGCTCTGAACGGGCTTGAAAACATCCTCAAAGTTGGAGACTCAGATTCGCGTGCGACTGGAACCATCAACAGATACGCTATTATGATCGAAGAGTGCTATGGTAAGTGATTCGTCCGTGTACTTATATGTATTAAACGTCGGCGTATCTTGCATGCTTTAATGTGCCGCATTGTTATACTTTTAGGTCTGGACAAAATCGAGTTTTTGCAATCTCATGAAAACATGGACATTTATCAAAAAGTATTTGATATGATTGAGCATTACTTTGGAGCGGAAGAGGAAGATTCAAAAATTGCACCCTCGGTGGATGAAGCGGCACAACAATTTCAGTTTAATCCGCAAGCGCAACCTCCAGCTTTTAATTTTTAATGCAAATGTTGTTCTAAACACATTACATTAATGTAGCAGTATTCTAAATTCGCATTCGAGCATATTAAATAATTAAATTGGATATTACGTTCCGTGGTATCATTATTAATATCAGTAAATATTAATTGTTTTATTACACTATTACGTGTTAACGTGATGTGCTATTGCATGGTGGCGTTCAGCAGTGGTTACTACTATTGCTAAAATGTCGTTTGAAGCTGAACTGGAACGGTGTTGTTGTAATGTCACTACTGTTAAACGTTACATAAATACTGATTGTGCAATTCATTGTGCATGTACTATGTTAGAATTTAGTACACTAAATACGTTTTAGTACTGTGTTANAAATACGTTTTAGTACTGTGTTATAGTGTTTTCGTTGCAGTATAGTCTAGTCCCTCAGTTATTTTAATGTTTTCGTGTTAGTCCTTATTCCACACTTTCAAAATGTGACGTGAGCCGTGATGATGAATAGAGCTATATTAGCTTGTCTTTTCAATTGTTTAAATGGTAGCTGAGGTATGAAGTAGACATATTGCAATATTTCTGTCACTATATATAAATAATATTATATAATTTACCATAAAATCATCATGTATACAGTTAAATATTAAGTAATTCGTATTGCTATTGGTATATGCCATTCGAAATCGTCAACAAGTTGCTATACACATTTTGCCGTGGTTTGAATTTTCTTTGATATATAAACAATCTCGTGATTAGATCTTTTGTTATTGTTTACTTTGTTTCAAAGTGTCTTGTTGCAAAATTTTTACCTAATTTCCTTTTTTTGACAACGATGTTTCTGGTGCGTAACAAGTATAAAATATTATTTGCTGACAAATGGATGATACTGTAGAGTTGTGAAAACAAATAAATTATAATTTTCCCAGGATTACTAATATCGTTTACTTTGCGTCCTGCGCAATTTCTTTATATTGTCAATGGGTAGTCAGTTTACATATACAGTCAGTCAAGTTTACATTTTACATTACATTTATTTCATATTTCACGCTAGGTGAGCAGTTGGAGTTTGTTTGTGAGCGAGGAATAGAAACAAGATCGACGAAATCGCAGATATCAAAAATATCACGTCGAACCATCGATGATAAAAATTGAATTGTAAATCACCAAGCACTTCCGTAATTATTAAACGATATTCTTGAGGCATATTCATTCGCATTAGTAAAACGGACGAGACAAAATACATGCCCTGAAAGATGAAATATAATGTATTTAGTCAATACTCAATACCTAATCGTTACATTCTGAAGCGTATTGCATAACGTGCCATAATTTAACGTACCATTAACTGAGCCATAATCAGAACAATAATATTAGAAGATTTCGAACTCGAAATGGCGTAAAAGAACTGTAAGCGATTGCGATTAGAATCACCCAGATTAATACTTAGAAATCAAAACCACTCATGGGTAAAATGTGAACATCAAAATTGAAACTCACCTTCGTAAGCGTAAGCAATAGACCACGAATAGAAGTGACAACAATGCATCCTACCAGGAAAAATGAAACATGTTGTGACCAGAATTGAACGTCGATTTCAAATCCCATCCAGTGAACGAGAATTTCCAGTCCTCGAGACACAGGATCAACTTTACCTACTCTATCGAATACGATATTTACAGTACACTGAAAAAGACAAAAAAAGAATATGAATGAACAGGGCCAAGTTTGATCTGCAAGGTGAATGAAACAAAACTACTCACAATAAAAATCTTCCACATGCAGTACAAGGAAAAGAAGTATCCTAAAACATTGAAATAAATTCCTTTCCATGTTTTTGACCATTCAGCTCTTTCTTGCATGTTTCTTAATTCGTGTATTTCTAAGAATAAGTGCTTAGTCAACTCTTCAAGTGAAGCAATTTCCTCTTTGAGCTTTCCGTGATCAACTCCTGGAAACGAAATAAACAAGACCATCGTAAAATATTGCGATTTCTGAACAACTAAACAGCGAAACACCATATGCTCGGCATTGTTTATGGCATTAATACTTACTGTCCGATCTCGTAAGAATACTCCAAAACCCGGTTTGAGAGTTCGCCTTTTCTCTACTGTTAGCAAGTCTCCGTTTCTTCACAAGCGTCATATCCATAGTCTGTAGAAGCTTTCGTTCAACACCAACTATGTCATTTAGTTTCACCGGCCTTTCATTAAAACGACCCAAAAAATGAGAAATTATGCAGCCGAGCCAACTATTGAAATTGCAAGTAAAATAAAACTATCTTACCTAATAAAGATGGCCATTGACGTGTACGGGTAATTCACGGCACCAAAACCCGATAAAAGAGCCATAACAGTGACCCCAATGACACCGACGCGACTCACTGCTTGTTCCATAGAAAAAGTTCCATACCTTGGACTAATTATAGGAAACGGATCACCAACCTTCCAAAACGCGTACAGGTAAGCAAACCAAATCAAAAGAGACAACAATCTCTGAATTCTTTTTCCTCCTGCAAGAACCAAAAATGTGCATTTAAATACTTATTTACAATAAAACCGGAACCACGGTGGGAATACTGAAATCAAATCTTTTCTTGTCATTAGTGTACCTATTCCTAAGCTAGAGATGATGAAGTACCCAATGTAAAACGGAATGAGACCAATCGTCATGAAAAGAATGATATACAATGTTATATTCCATTGCAGATATCGAGACCTGCAGTTAGCAAAAACACATTAAGTTAACAACATTATAACAAGCCATGTAAACTAACAATATTGAATTTCACTAAACAATAAAATCATACCCAGTTTCAAGTACCCCCAAGATTTCAAATATAATCAACTCGAACAAAGTACACGAAAGAGCGATGGTGATTGCAAAAATCAATTGCACTAATGTATGGTGAACTTCATAGTCTTTAAAAATCTGTTTCACAAAGAATATCCAACCAAAGGCAAAAAACACCAACTAAATTCCCCCCACCCACAAGAAAACAACAACGTTGCATGAAAATTAACATCAAAATCTGAATCAAAATATGAAACCTGATTCACCAAAACAAACCAAACCATAAATCAGTGTAATTACCTGTGACATAAAAATAATGATATTATCCTCCCAAAACGTCATTTTGGATGTCACTCGTATGACCTGACGTACTGATTAATGATGACGTGACGATGAGCCCTTTATGTCATATTTGGTCCAAATGATTGTCAACCGACAAGCACACTTTTCGTCACCGGTTGAAGGATGTCAAAAAGTCAAAAATCTGCAGAACAAAACATTAATAAAATATATAAAACGTATGTGAAATTAAAAAACGTCCACTGTAATTCAGTCCAAAATCAACTTACCATTTTAGTTTTATTAATCAAAATCATACGATTAGTGTAAAATCCAACAATTACATCACAAAAAGACAAAAACACAATCACAGCTGCAAAAACTCGAAATGTGGTCAAGTCGTACGCCTTTCAAAAAATCGTGGCTCTCTCAATTCCACAGAATCCCAAAATTAAGTTACCGCGCAGTTCCACAAAACTTGCGTTCTTTGGTTCCTGCACGTTCACCGCTCTCTCCTAAGCCAAACCTAAGGAGTTTTTCCTGACTCTTCTTCTCGCACTTCCATTTTTTTGTATAATTCCCCACAGTCAGTCTTTCTTGTTCTCTGGTCTGTGACGTTCATTGTTGTTTCAGCCGCACAATAATAATTTAGATAAATAATGATTTAAACTAGCTTGAAAAGTGTCGTTTTTGTCTCCAAACGTGCCTTGATTGAGTGTTTGTAGTTGTGTTGGATGGTGTCGGCATCACGCACTTGGGGTAAGTAATTAAAATATAAAACACCAGAAGAAATTATTAAAGGTCATCATCATCATATTGTTGTGACGTGAGTAAAGTATTGAATATTAGATAAAGCATTGTTCATGTTTTGTTTGGAAAACCGAATCAGCTGATTAGTTGTTTGATCCCGTCGCCATTGCGGCAGTTGACACTTCAAAAATGATGTCGGAAGATACTTTGAATTTGGTTCCGCCATCCGGTGCGGGTTTACTTCCACCGCCACCTGCTCCCGGTCCATTGGGTTCTTCGGGGAGTTCACATTCCAGTAATTTACCGTCGGGATCTTCCAGTAACAAAACTGGAGGATCGTCGTCAGCTTCTGTGGTATAAGGACTTTTTTGGTTTTTGAAATTATGTTTGGGGAATTAAAAGTTACTACTATTTTGAATGATTGATTGTTGGTTTTTTTGAAGAAACCCAACTATGCATTGAAGTATACTTTGGCTGGACACACCAAAGCTGTATCGTCTGTCAAGTTCAGTCCGAATGGGGAATGGTTGGCTAGCAGCTCTGCCGACAAATTGATAAAAGTTTGGGGAGCTTATGATGGAAAATTTGAGAAGACCATTTCAGGTCATAAGCTTGGATTATCAGATGTTGCTTGGTCTTCTGACAGTCGGCTCCTCGTGTCGGCGTCGGATGATAAGACGCTCAAGATTTGGGAACTCAGCACCGTGAGTTGGGTTATTAAGTTGTGTTGATCTTTTGTATTTCATATTGTCGTTAAAAAAAGTGTGATTTATGATTCCTAAACTTGTATTTGTAGGGAAAATGTTTGAAGACGCTCAAGGGGCATAGCAATTATGTGTTCTGCTGCAATTTTAACCCGCAGTCCAATCTCATTGTATCGGGATCCGTAAGTTTAGCTACACATATTCCACAACATTCAATTCAATGCAAATTGTTTGATGCGTAAGTTTTTAGTTTTATAGATTTATATTTTCTGATTCTAGTTCGACGAAAGTGTTCGTATATGGGACGTGAGAACTGGTAAATGTCTTAAGACATTGCCTGCCCATTCAGATCCCGTATCAGCTGTTCATTTCAATCGTGATGGATCTCTCATTGTTTCTTCCAGCTATGATGGCTTATGGTAATGCATTCAAAATAACTATACATTTAATTATCTTTATTGAACCAGCACTTTTGACTAATATCGTGTACGGGTAAAATGCTTTGTAGCCGTATTTGGGATACAGCTTCAGGACAATGTTTAAAGACACTCATTGATGACGATAACCCGCCTGTGTCGTTTGTTAAATTCTCACCAAACGGAAAGTATATCTTGGCTGCTACTTTGGACAATACACTCAAGTTGTGGGACTATTCTAAAGGAAAATGTTTGAAAACGTACACTGGTCACAAGAACGAAAAGTATTGCGTTTTCGCCAACTTTTCTGTTACTGGTGGGAAGGTAAATTATTATCACAAAAGAAAAACAGCAAAAATGGGATGTAGTGTTTTATACTGTTGTACTATAAATGTAAAATTTTAAATCTAGTGGATTGTATCGGGCTCGGAGGACTGTATGGTGTACATCTGGAATCTTCAAACTAAAGAGATTGTTCAGAAACTCAGTGGTCACACAGGTTTGTTCATTTACTCATGTTAGATTTTATTTCACAGTAAGCCATTCTATAATTTTAATTGTGCCACTTGTATAATTCTCACTCGAATTGCAGATGTGGTGTTGTGTACCGCCTGTCACCCAACTGAAAACATAATCGCTTCTGCTGCTCTGGAAAATGACAAAACCATTAAACTGTGGAAAAGTGACACATGAACATTTTGAGTATTTCCACACTAAAGTAATTTTTGTCATTGTTGTCATTGATGGACATTATAAGAGTTTGTTTTGTTTTTATTGTTTTGGTTTTTTAAATGTTGTATGAATTTTAAGTTATATAATACTGCCTTTTACTGGAAGTGACGCTTGTATTAAAGCAATATGAAAATACGGACTTGTGTATTCAAGTGTTGGTGTTTGTGGAGTATTGGTGAATGGTGATCTTAAATGGTTTTTAATTAATATCAAAAAGCAATTGTTCGGATTACAAAAGGGTGGTTCAATTGAATAGTATGGCCTATTGAAAGCATATATAGCTCATCAAAACCTGATGAACGTCTTTTGTACTGCAATAAATCAATGTATTTGCAACAATTGTATTCTTAATTGCTCATTTGTTGATGTTATAGTATTATTATTGTCTATTAAAACACTTATTTTAAAGTTTGTAAATAATTGACATTGACACAAATAATTTGCTCTTTATTTCACCATACTTTTATTTCATTTGTTTCTAATTTTTATACTACAATGTGGCCAATATAGCCAGTACATGTACATGATTCATTAGAGGTGATTGGTCCATGCTCAGACTTTTAGTATAATTTCTAATTTATTAACATGCTGTTTGTGTTCCTTTGTTCCCTTTGTGGTCCCACGTCAAGTTACTTCTGATTTTTTGTGTACACACACTTAATTTCAATTCTACAGTTGACTACGATCTTCCAGAACCAATTCTTCATTCTTCATTAGTTTGGAAACATGTCCGAGGTAGCTTCTTGAATCTCCTTCCATGCAAATTTAACGTCGTCCGAGTTGGTGAAACGCGAACAGACTGCGAATCGAAGAATGTACGTTCCGCGCAACTTTGCCGGAACAATGTGTATTTTCCCACGATCATTTATGCTTTTCAGTAGCTTTTCGTTTTCGTTGTCGCTTTTGCTCTAAAAGAAAAAAATAATACTTTACCTGGTTGGTTGCTCAGTCGTACCTTTGGTATGAATATACTATTGAATTCATTATTCATGATACCTTAATTCTGAAACACACCAACCCCAAAATGACCGGCGTGACCAGCTCAAACCTGCCATCCTTTTGCAATAGTTGTTCAAATTCATGGGCCAATGAAACTTGAGTTCGAATGTGTTCTTGCAACTTTTTGGTCCCGTAAATGCGCATGACGAACCAAAGTTTCAAAGAGCGAAACCGTCGTCCAAGTGGAATTTGCCAGTGCTATTCAGATTTACATTCGAGGAATTATTATTACCTTATAGACAAAAAATATGCAATTCCATAGTACGACTATAGCTAAATACTCTTACACGATAATCTGGAGCTTGTCCTTGCATATCGTGCTTTAAGTAGAATGGATCAACATTAAAAGCATCCACAAGATCATTTGCATGAGACACCCACATAGCCGAGCAATCAAAGTTGACCAACAACCATTTGTGTGGATTGAAATTGAAAGAATCTGCTTTCTCCATCCCATCCATCAAGTGCCTGTATTCCTCACACACGAATGATGATCCTAATCACAGTTTAGTTTTTCATTTAATTCAAATGTCGACAAAGAACTTGTACATTTAAAGTAAAGAATTTAAATGCCTGCGTATGCAGCATCAACGTGAAGCCACATGTGGCTTTCCTCTTGATCACACACATCTCCAATTTCATCCAATGCATCAAATGCGCAAGAGTTGGTCGTTCCAAGAGTAGCAACGATCTATATTAACATTTCACACATGCGATGTTAAAAATTATTCTGTCATTAAAATAATGTTACGAATGAGTTGTTTACGAAAAATGGAATGAGTCCTGCAGCCTTATCGGAATCCATTGCAACTTTCAAAGCATGACCTCGAAGCCTATGATTTTCATCTGCTTTCACCAAACGCATTTTGATGCCTCCAAGCATTCCAGCTCTCTCAACCGAAGAGTGAGATTGATCTGCTCATTAGGTCATTACAATTTTCAATCATTTTCATCAGCCATAAAATTCAACGAATTTGCAACTAATACTATAATAATTGAATTCTATATGTTCAATATAACGGAATTAAGATGAACGGCGCAAAATGCTAACCTGAAGCATACGCAACTAGTTTTCGAACGATAGTGCATTCATCCATTTCCCCTTTGAATTTGCGAATGGTCCTTGCTTTCGCAGACAGTAAAGCAACGAGCGTAGCCTCACTTGCAGTTCCCTACGATCATTTTCAAAGTAAAAATCATATTATTTTTTGTAACTCATGTAGTAATGTTGTTTAAAAATTAATTTTACTTGAATGACTCCTCCTCCTTTTCCACCAGACCCACTTGCGAGGAACTTTGGTGGTAGATTGATAGCTTGACCCAACCAATCCATCATGACAACTTCCAGCTCAGTGCAAGCTGGACTTGAAATCCAAGTGAATCCAATACATGCAATAGCTCCACTGAGCATATCCGCAACAATTGCAGGGTACGAATTTGCAGTTGGGTAGTATGCATGAAACTGTGGAGAATGCCAATGAGTCACTCCTGGCATGATGACACGTTCAATGTCATCCATGATGTTTTGCCACGGCTCTCCTTCTTCTGGAGCTGATGTTGGGAGCAGTTCACGAATATATCCTGGTTTCACAGTTGGCAAAACCCGTCTGAAACAGTAAAAAGTAGATTAATACTTTTTTGCAATCAATGATGAATGTGCATGGAGAAACGGTAACATCTGAAAGGATTTACCTATCTCGAATGTTCTCCAAGTAATCCGTAATGAACTGCATCATAGCTGTTCCAAATGCTTTGAACTCATCACCTTCCATGGTCAAAATGATAGTTTCTTCTTTCAAAATGGGGATTAAGATGTATTGCAAAACGAAGATGAAGAATTGTAACAGGAGAAATTACTATTTGCAAGACTTTGTGAGACGAGAAAATGGCAACTACGCAACGGAATAGGGCACTTGAAATTCAATTACTGGGTGAGAACTGAGAACGTGCAAAAAGCAGAAGGAGAGATGAAGGTGAGCAAAGCTTGAAAGAAAAGATGCGATTTACGAGTGAAAGAAAAGTGGATCGATTTTGTCTCTGGAGAGCGTTTCGTTTCAACACAAGAAACTGTTGCTCAGGTCCATTCTGCAGACTCTATAGAAATTCATGAAGCAACTTTTCGTGAACAAGAATGCACACTTTACACTTGTGACCGAAATTCTTCCTCAATCCACTACAAGCGTACACCAAGCTATACTCTGATATAATGCATCCTCATAGCGCACTTTCTCTATCATATTAGTTCTTTGTTCTGTTCACTTTCACTCACTCGTCTTGTGGATCTTTCGAACCTTTCCTGAACGCTTTTCACATGTAAAATCGATTTTGATTCATTGAAAAGTAACTGATTTATGAACGCCTCCAGCATGAAATGAAGTGAAACGATGAGCAGTACAAAAGAAAATCTTTACCGTTACATGCAAATAGATAAGTTTATATGTATAAACGATAGAATCTCTACTGTAGACTTTACAGATGAAAGTTATTGTTGAAATGCATTATCTTTTACCACAACGAACCATGAACATGACAAGGAAATGTGTACTTTTGTAATATTAGCTCCATTATCATAATCTTGCATTTTTTGTTTGCATATTTGAACGTGCACAGAGATAATGAAACGGAAAAGACGACAACGACACGTGAGACTTGAATATACAGAGAAGACATGGACATTTTCACATAGTGTCATTAATGTTTGTGCAACACTCTTTAATTTCTTGCCATAAACAAAAATTTCGTTAGTTGTATTTGGGAAAATGGAAATGAGTGACATGTCTTACGTTGCCCCATTTTTCCTTAGCGTTCGTTGTACTATGAATTTTGTTGTGCGATGGAAGACTGCCGGGTGATTGGGTTTGCCGGTTTGCGGAATATGGAGATTTAGGAGAGATTTCGTCACATTTTCATTTTGTCATGCACTTGTCAAAGAAACTAGAATTTTGAGAAATTGTGCGTGACAAAGTTAAAAAATAAATCTGCTTGAGGTGAAAGGTGAAAGTGTCATCATATCATTTAAATTTTGCCTCTGCAGGTGCTGCTGGACAGGATTCCATTTCCAGTTTCACTTTCGATACTGTAGAATGCAAACGCTTATTGAATTCCTTGGATTCCTCAATGTACATTTTCAGGTCATTGATGTGAGCTTCCCAAAGGTCCGTGTACATACAGAAAAAAGACATTGTGTCAGAGCCCGTCTCTTCCATAAACGTATTCCATTTCTCGTAAAATGCTTCCTTCCCATCAGCCAACATCATCAAGTGGTCTACTTGATCTTGAGTTATAATTTGCTTGCTAGTCTTTAGATCCTCAACGTAGTTGTCAAAATTATCAGCAGCTTGAGCATATTCCTCTTGCATCTCGTCCAAAATAGTGCTAATTTCGTTGTCAATTTTGTTGAGTATCTCTTCACAAAGGTCAATCGATGCCTCACGGTCCTTTAGGTACTTAAGGGCAGATTCCAGGTCCTCAAATTCTCCGATTTTCTTTGCCGCTCGCCTTTAATTTATATGATACAAAAATTCAATGAAATTCAACTAGGATTTGAGAATGAATGATTCGAAATCATAATTATTATAGCATTACGATTGCAGAGATCCGCTAACCGATGAAGCCATTGTAAGGAACCGAACAAGTTTGATTCAACAGATTGTAAGATTACAAAAGATGTGTGCTTTATTGTCTCTGTCGCTAATATCCCGGTGTGTCGACGAGTGGTTGTGGGTTCCTCGTCGATGAAATGAACTCATTGATGGACGGAGCAAGCTTGATTCAACAGATTTATTTTCACATGTTTTTTTGTTGGATACTATAATTATACATAACATTAGTACGAAAGATTTATATGCTTAATGTATATGCTTAATGTCGACAATCACGACGATCACGACGAGTCCAGTGGCCGAGGGTCGCTCGTAGCTAACCGATGACATAAACTCAATCATTGTTATAAAAATATGACCATTGGATCATTCAGTTTCTATAGACATTTGATTCTCCCACGACACGAAAATAAGAAATTATTTTCCTCCCTTTCAAGAATCACGTTTGTTTTTGAACGACATTTTAAAAAAGGACTTCAATGTAATTTGGGTGTTGGATGTATTTTGCATGTTTTTTGTAGGTCACTTTTTCAGAAACAACTCTTAAACTATATTTAAACGCTAAAGTCATGTATGCTCATCATGCTCATCCAATAACCGTCGTCGTGGGGGATTGTGAGACATGCGACATATTATTTCGGGATAGGATACTAATCATAAATTAGATTGGTAATAAATAAATGATCAAATACGGTGGGCAAAGTTGAAACGACGTTAAGTAGATCCGTTCCGGGTCGTGATATCCGAGGATTTCAAATTTCAGGTGAAACCCCAGTTATTCCAGAGTTTCCTCAGAGCTTCACAGACGTGTGGAATGTGTCGTAATCGGACTGAGGAGCCGAACGCCAAAGGAGCATCTCAATTTTGCGATTCAATTTTTTTTTTAACACCAAGTGCTCCTTTGCCGTTCGGCTCCTCAGTCCTACAATCGAATGTGTTGATGAACTTTTCCTTAGGAAGCACATTTCGATGCTATCGTTTGTATTTTTCTAGTATGCAATCTTTTTTTACTCGTTAAAAATGTACTACAGACTAACGTGTGATTTTAGCCAGTATTGCATGGATGATTTACATAATTTCAGTTGGTTATGAAAGCTAACTTGACAACTCACCTTATTTCCTTTTGCTTCAGCGGATTGATTTATCCTTAATTTTCAAATTGCGATCGTTTATAAGAAAATGTAAAAAATTACAAGGGCATGAAATTCTTCTGTACGGCGGAGTGAGCGCATGAAAATGTGGTTAATTCCTGACTTATGATTATAATTTAATGAGTTGGTCGAATTGGTTAAGAATTTCATGAACAACCAAAACAATGTTTTTTTGATAATTTTTTTATTGAAACGAAAAAGAAACTAATAAAACATCAAAACTATAATCTAAAAAAATGAATAAAACTAAAAAAAATAGCCTAGAAAAACAATAAAAAAGATGATCAGTGAGGAAGGATGAATCAGATGAATCCGACGACGGTAGCGGTGTATCTCGGTGTATCTCGGTGTATCTCGGTGTATCTCGGACCAGCGGAAGTGAGAGAGTCCAGGAGTGAAAGCCATGATGACAAGATGGCTGTTAGTTAGTCCATTTGTATGCGTTACTGCTCCGGTGTCTTCACGGTGAATGGACAACGATGGCCTGAAAACCACAAGAGAACATTCAGTTTGGTGACTGGACTCAGTTTAGACAAAACGAAGATGTGGGTAACAACTGACAAGTGACAACAAATGATTAAGAAAAAGTTAGATGACAACTTACGCTGGCATTCCATCGTTTCATGACTCTGCATAGCAGCTTTCGCAAGCAAATGTAACTTGTACGTATCAGTGACCAAGGCTTTCAGGAAACAGGAGTATGTTTCATCGCCGGGTACCGGAATGGAAGCCAAGTCATTGGAAGTCGTGGTCAACGATTCCGATTGCTGCGGTGGTGCCACAAGATTCTCCAAGTCCCGGTTGTACTCGTCGCTCACATCACCCGTGGACACGGTGATGATGGGAGTGGAG
>JABASF010002162.1:0-16345 GCA_019776145.1 Harlomillsia oculata
GAACTAATTTCATCTTCCGCAGAGAAAGTGGTGGTTGTAGTCGTGGCTTGATTCCACTTGCATTAATGTATAGTTAAGAAAGAAATTGTCATAAGCAAATAAGAAGTTTACGAATACAATTTCAATTTCCTCGTCCTCGTCCTCGTGACTCGTTTCAATTTCAACAACCAAGTTATTTAAGCTCCATTGTATTCCTGTACGTGTGTACCCAAAAATACTAACAATACCAAATTACCAACTGCTAATCATCAGATTTAAAATTGAAAGCAATCTGCAGACGAAATGACACAAAGTGAGTTTTGTCTGAACAACAACTTGCTTACATTTCAAGAAACGCGGATGGAGGACATTAGACAATAGACATTCATGTTGCACTTGGGAATTGGGACTTGCCCGAATTCACAGCAACTCAACTTATATTTTGCATTTCCTCTCCATGATGACCCACGCCGGGGAGACTCCGAATGCAAAGTGCATTGCTTAACCTATCTTTTCTAGTCAGACGAGTGCAGTGTTCCACAATGTCACAAAGTAACTGGAGTAGTGAGTATTCCCATTTTCACTACAACGTGCAACTGGAGAATATCATCCATGCTTTTACGTTTGTGTATATGTAATGTAATACTATGAAGATTTTGTGCATTGAAATCTTGCCAAGTTCGACCGGCGAAATGCGAACCAAGCCCGTGGTACTTTTACTCTTTCCTACCCGAGAGAGGCTGTTTACGTAGCGTTGCTTTGTTGTGTCTGCGTACGATAGCTTGGCTGCAGTGTATACTGTATGTATTATTATTGTGTATTCCAAAAATTCGTATTTTTTCTTATGTGTTATGACGGTTTTTATTATTTGGAGGAAAGGAAAACATTAGTCAAACGAAAGTGGAAGTCGGACTCGACAACACAAAAGAAATGAAAAAAATTAAATGCATTTCTCAAAAAGGACTGGATATTTACAGTTGTTTTGCCTCGTTTGTCATTGAGAAAAAAAGCTTTCAGAAAGCATGAGATAATTGAGTTTTGGAGGTATTTGTCATTTGCATTCTTTGGTCAATGGTCCACCTTTTCCACTCATGTGGTAAAGAGGTAAAGACTAAAAAGTCAATTTGGGACAGATTTAATGACCAGACAGTAGTGGATTGTATACGTGTATCTATGATTGTTTTGTAGGATGAAGTGGACCTGATTCTCCTGACAAAGTGGACCAGTGAACAGTTTCGCCATTAAAATTCTGTTTTGCGGGACTGGAATTTGCATAGTCATTTGAAATTCATTGTAATGCGTAGTTTCAGTAGTAGTGGACAGTGGACATTCAAAAGTTATTCAGTCGCTGTTTTCTCGTATATTATGTTTGGCGAGGAGAAATGATTTGGAATACTGTGACCTACTGACTTCTAACGTAGTCGGAAAAGCTCATTAATCTCAATCGCACAATTTCCAGGTCCACTTTTTCCTTGCGGACGGATAATAAAAAAAGTACTCGGTCGATTGTTTCAGAACGCTGTTTCACAAGGACCAACTTGAGTTTTCAAGATGCAAGTAAAAAATAGAAAAAGCTCCTCGACCCGAATAAATGACTAGGACCACGCACAGAAAGATTTTGCATGTCAGCGAACCAAGGCTGGTTCCATCCATTAGCCTGTCCACCACTGACCCTTTTTATCTTAGGTTTTTTCTACGTTTTCCCCTCTCGTCTCGTTTAAACCGTCAACGTCCGGAGTAAACAAAGCTTTCGTGCTTTGCATTTTGACACTGACCGTCTTTCTCCGAATGCTTCAGCATGCAAGCCATAATTTAGTATACAAGCAAGTTTACGTCATACTTGTTATGTGCAGGAATTCCGGGGGATTGGAACATAAAAAATTCTAAAATCTTGACAACTTGAAATGAATTAAAAATGACCGACACAGTGAATGTTCATTCTCACATTCGTTACAGATTCTGATTATTGTTTCAAAATTATTCTAATTATAGTAATTTATCATATAAAAAACGTTTTAAAAGTACATGGTTTAGATTTTAGATGCATATTGGAGAATATTATAACTTTATAATGAAACATTTATGGCTATAAAACAAACATCCAGGATTTTTCTTAAGCTTGAGAAAGATGTAGAAATTCCACTTTTTCCGCATCATCTCAAAAGCACATCGTGTACCTTTAATTTGGCAGCGTGTCGGAACCTTCCCCTCGTTAATTTTTCTCTGTCATTCCCCTCTTTTTCAGATGAGACCCTCCACGAGACGAAGTGGAAGATTGAGATAAAGGAAGCTCATATTAGAAGCTCTGAGAAAAGTCTTAATCGATTTTTTTGTATTAGTATTTGCCCATTTTGAGAACTGAGTCATATTGCATTTCATCTCCTTCTCTCGCTGCTGCTCTTTGAGTGAGTTTCCCTTCAGGCGACAAAGTTGAAACGTTTCACCTTCTTTCTTATCTATTTTTCTTGCAAGGTGCATAAGACAAGACAAGCGACACTTTACCACATTATTGCGCAAGGTTGACTGCATAAAATGCTTTGTGCCTGCATTTAATTTATGCTTGTACGTGCTCCTTTCTCGTATCTCCTTACAAAAACAAAAGCAAGCTGTGTTGTTTCTCATTATTTTTTTCCACTTTTCTGCAATCAAACACTTTGATGTGTCTACGTTTTAAGCATTTGAATTCGTTCTCCTTTCATTCTTTAATACAAAATTTATATGCTTTGACATTATGTGTTTCCTTACATGTTTTCATGCTTCATCTTGCAACAACTGAAAAACGAAACGTTAGGGAGTTTTGACTGCAGATGAAGTTTTCGACTCCAAAAACTGTTGTTTCTCGTAACATTGTTAGAACGTGGTGCAATGTCAGACAAGGGACTTTTCCCCGCAGCAATCTGAGCTTTTTGGTGGAGCTACATGGGAAAGTTATACAAGGCACAGTACACAGCTTCAGGGGCAATGGCAAGATCCCATTGTTTTGCATAACAGTTTCCACGGAAGAATGACGATCTGAAGGCGAGTTTCTCAGGATATTTTCCTTCCTTTTCGTTTTACCTCACTTCTTGCAATGTTATTTTTCCTCCTACAGCCATTGTATGGGCAGACGAGACAAAAGCCCACGTGTTCTTGATTTGCATATTTTTGCCTCCATATGGTCATAGAGTATTACGAGACAAAAATACTCTAAATACGCCGAGAAAAATACCCGGTTTGGTTAGCCACGTTGTTTGAGACGAGGAGGAATGTGTCATTCTAGTAGTTGCGGTTATGCAAGTGCACAAGGGGAAAATCGGAGCGAACAAGTTATATGTTTGGGCCTTAGTAGTTTTACTAGAAGCAGTTTTTTTTTCTTGCATCACACCACAAGATTAACTCGTGCTGCTTTACCAACTTACTACTACCTTACAAACATGGATGCATTTACTACTTTGGCTTTGACTTTCAGTTTCGTAGCGTATGCATAGCTAAAGGAGAATTTTTTGGAAGTTGCACCGTTCCAGCAGGTTCCAGTTCCAGCGTTACTACTGTAGACTTTTATTTTATACCTTGTAAGGCTTTGAGAAACTGCTCATAACACCATGCGTAGGGGAATGAGAGAAATGCGTAGTGGAACTGGCACTGGAAACCGCAAGGAAATAGGAAATTAAAGACAGGCCGAAGGAGCCATAGCCACTTAAGCGCACGGGAGTTGAGTACACAAGGCAGTTCATTCGATGAGCTATATTTTTGTTTGGACAGGCTTGTGCACCCTTCTGTTTCCACTGGGAGACGACGCTGGAGATGTAGTGCGAGTGCGGGTTATGTCTTGTGAAATGCACTACGACGATGGGCTCTAAAGAGTACAAAACACGATGGAATGGTACAGTTTCAATGGCAATGCCAAAGCCAAAGTCAACCTTTACTTTTTTTATGGACGACGACGGGAGCCCAAAAATAAAATGAGTGCATCACCATCGTCATCCTCGTCGTCGGTCGACCCAAAAATGCATACAAAATACTATGGTCTATACTACGAAGACGCCTTCTCTAGCTCACGATGATTCTTTGGGACTCGAGCCACGGTGTCAAGTGGCACTCCACCATGTCTCTTGCTTTACGAGGACGCATGGCACATTTCCACACACGTTTTGAACAATTTGAAGGCTCAAAGTGCCTGTTACAACCTTACAACTTCATGTTTCATGCAATGTTCCTTCCAACTGGGTCTTGTAAATAGAAGAAGAATAACATTCTGACTTGCGTCAATACATTCATTATCTCCTTTTATACAAAATAAATCAGGACTTGGAAATGCTCCTTTTTCCTTGATTTAATGATATAAATTGTAAAACTGCTATTACATTCCCATGTAACGCATGTAACTAACAACTTATATGAGTCAGTATACGACATGTGTGTGTATGCAACACCTTATTATACTTCGATAAATTCGATCCAGAGCGCAGTATTAAATTAAGGTAAAAAAAAATTGGTAGCTCAAATCTAAATGACTGCGAGTGCCACCACGAAACACTTGAAAAGCAAAGTGTCTCATTTCTTGCTCATTATTTCCAGCTCGCTCAAGTCGACTTCATCAAAAGGCTGTTTAGCATTTTGCCAGCTTGAGCTAAGATTCCAAATCCTTTGCGACAATAACAAACCAAGGGAAAAAAAGCACAGAGACACTTGACTCAGTCTTTGGGATAATGGTGAAAGGGGAGACAAAAATTGTGATTTTAAATGATGGGAGCTTCGCTCAAATTTCTCTCAAGAGAAAAAGTGTCCAGAAAGTTTTATGTGGTAGCACTTCTCCAGTACTTTTATGCGTGCTTCTTTTTCTTACTTTATTCTTCACCCTTTTTTGCACACGGAAAAAAGTCGAAGAAGGAAAAGCCGTCAGGTAAACTTTGTTCTTGAACAGTGGCTCATAGTGCATTAGGAACTTGCTTACAAGTTCCGTACCGAAGACACGGACGAGATGACTCAAAAAGTCCCTTTGCTAAAAGTCTCAACTGGTATTCAGACTTGGGCATTTTTGCACCGACTGACTACTTGCTGCTACGACTTTCCTCACACTCAAGACCATTCTTTCTTCCTAATGCGTTCAGAAACAAAAACTTCCTCTGATCCTTCCTACGCACACCTTCTTTGCAACAACTTTTCCTTCAGATTCCTACTTTTTATACTCTCTGTGTACTATCAGCCTATACACATACACAAGAAATTACAAAGTCAAAAAATGAACAGAATACATTGACATTATTTTCAAATCTGCTTCGTCGGCTTTCGGTGCTCTATTAATTACAATTTTTCAAGCATCTCGGATCTTGTATCGCATTATAATTCCTTAAGTATCATTTTTTCCCTTTTGTTGTTCTTTTTGGTAAAATAATTTATTTTTAATTAATAGGAGAACTATACGCCGTGAATTAAAGGATTAACTCTGAGTATCTAAACGCTGTTCGTTCTATAGTTGGAATATGACGTACGATATAGTACACTAACACACTGTCATAGTCATAAAGTCATAACATAACGCACCTAAGATCAAGAACCCTGCGAAAAAAGGTATGACTTTTGCACTTCAATAAGTGATGTTCATGGGTCCTTCTTTCTTTTCAGATTTGGTTCAACGTACTTCCTTCAGGTTTTTGAATTGTACGGTTTAGTCAAAGTGCTACAGACATTCTTACTTTTATGGGGAAACCATTAGGGTGCCATTTGGGCTTCCAACTGGAGAAATCAGTGAGCTATATCGAAGTCGAAGTCATTACCCAGAAAAAATAGTCCTTTCACCTGTCTTCTTTTGAAATAAGGGTATGGTCTATGGTTATTTGTACTGAATGACATGTCACATCTGGTCGTCCCGCCCTGACGGCTTGTATTCAATTACTTTTTCATTGTTTTCCGGCTAGTTCATCGACTCATCTCTTTTTCTAAAATAGTTACCATTGTTTATCTATTTCAGTTTTGTTCTCAACTTCTAAAATAGGGTTCAGTATGAAATCAAAAGAAGTCGTCTGTTTTCGAAATTTCCTTTAGTCCTCTCATTCGTACAGTGCGATTCACTCAAAGGGTATATAACTAATATAACATTAGAAGCACGTACAAGAGTTCAAATGAACATCGTGTATACGTAACGTTGTGTATGTGTACATATAAAAAAATTGCGTCATTCCTTGTGAGAGCGTAAACAAGCAGGAAATAGCTGAAGATGTAATACAGTCTGGAAGCACATTGTGCCCAGCATGAAGAATAAATTATGGGTTTGTGCACATGGTGAAAAAAGGACGAGAAAGCCACGCTCTCATGGTTTCCCAAGACTGTATTCACCAGAACAAGAAAAATGGGACAGAAATACGCAGATAGATTGCATCCTGTGGTAAAATGCGGATTTAAACGTTAGAAAAAGAGAGATAGGATAGAAAAAGAAAGAACTCAAAACCGCAGAGTTTTCAATGGAAAACATCGTATTTTATCTGGGAAATGATTGCTTTTGCAAATTGGAATTTACTTTTCCATTGCCACACACAACAGTACAAACTGTCGGATTATTTTCTCATATTACACGGCCCAATGAGAAAAATCATTAGGGGATTAAACAAGCAGTACATGACACAGTACAAGAGCTTTAAGGCTTATATATATTTTTTTGCTTTGCTCTCTCGCAATTGCACACTTGGTGAAAAGCATGTTAAACTGCAAGTCTCGTGTGAGTTGTGAGCAGAATGAAGTCCATATTTTAAATTTTGGCATGGAAGAAGAATCAGTGAAAGAAAAAAAAGAACATGTGGCACTTTGGCTCTATATGTGACCACACTTGAGAGAAGAGCGAGGAGAGACTCAAGAGGATTCTGCACTGAGCGATATTGAAATGCTTCTTCTTTATGCAGACCTCATAATGCATTTCTATACAAAGTAGTCCAGACTATAAAGTTGGGAAAGACCTGAAAGACGGCTTTTCGGGTATATTTATATCATATACATTTTTGTACAAAATTCCCCACTTGTTTAAGAAAAGACATGTATTGATACGGAGTTATTAGACCTTAGACGTTGCTTTATATAGCAAAAAAATGGAGAAACATTTTGGATCCCTTAAACGACTCATACGACTCTATAGTCACAGAAATTTCGAGGGAAAGAGGCAGAAAAAAATATCTTGCCGCAAATTTATTGCATCAATTTCTTTGGAGACTCTTCTTTTGCACTAAGAAGAGTCGAGACGGCATTGAAGAAGAGCTGATGTTGCTCCTGCTGTAACGTTTCTTATGAGACTTATGAAAGAGTGTCTGTTATTTGTCTAAGCAAGATGCACACGGAGAAAAAAAAGGATTTTTCGTCTCGTTTCCTAGCTCTCGCGTTTCTATTGAGCTGTTTGTATCGTGAAAGACACCAAGTTGTACAGAAGTTTTTTTTGCCATTAAGAGCTTGTGTGGAATGGGTTTTACGAAGTGCTAAACTTGGACCCTTTATGATTTACTGATAAAATAATTGGGTACCCATAAATTACTTTTCTTCTGAACCAGTCTAAAATCTTTGTATGCTTCATCAGGCTTGAGCACTTGTCTAAATGAAGCAACTGAACCGACACTTTGTGCTGGTAAACTGAAATGATTACTAACAGTAATTCGGAACGATTACTAATTCTACCGGCTCTTTTTATACTTTGATTATGAGAACAAAAATCCCAGAACAACTTTTGCAGAATCCTTAGATTCACTATTATACGGTTTGTAACTACTCAAGTCAAATCTCAATTTGAAAATTGGAATGGGGTTGGTTTACGAAGTGACAAACGGAAACGTGCTCAATTAAATTACAGAAAATTGGAAAGGAGTTATCAGGGAAAAGGGTGAAGGGTTTTCTAGAGTTTTATGTTTTGAGATTTCAGAAGGACCTTGTTTCTGTCGTTTACGAAAACTGTACATGGCTTTTTGGTAGTGGTAGAGAAAGCACTTGTCATATCCCATAGTACACCCGTGTGAACTTCTTGATTTGGCCATTTATGATTTACCACACTACGCAGACGAGAGACTTTATGCAAGGAGAGGAAAAGTGGAGACAAGAGACTCAGAGAGGAACGAGTTGTCTGCCAAGTTTTAGTAGAGGTGGTGCATTAATTAAACTTTCATTTGTGGCAGTGAACCGTGCTTTGATTTACTGCCTTCTCATTCTTCCTGGAAGAACGCCGTCTTCACCTCCTTTTCCCAACAGGTCGAGTTTTGAATGTGTGAAATTTTGCAACTTTTCTCCATTTTCTAAACTTGAGCAGCACAGCATTTTCTCATATCGCTCAAGAAATGTCTCTCTCCACACATAAAATACACAATGGTCTCATTTTTGCCATCCAAAATATCGTTTTTGTCTTCGTTTTCATGTTTTTCTCAATGAGTTTTACTGCAGAAGGAAAAGTCAAAAGTCATAATATGTGAAGAAAAACTTGCTATTCTCCTTATCACCATGTAAAGAGCACATGGTTTACTCCACGTGATGAAAGGCGACTTCCAACGTTCAGATGTCCTACTTTATGGGCCGTAGGACCTCCCAATGATAGCTTTATGACCCTTTATTAAGTGTACGGAGAAAGATCTTCACAAAATCCGCAGTTACCGCATCCTTCTACGCACAACAGTACTGCAATATGATGTTTTCTATAATCATATCTAACCGCAATACATCGCTCTTAAATGGGTATTATAATTCAATTACTAGACGTCTTTGCGGGTAGGATATGGTAACATCAAAATGAACAGACGGAGAGAAATGGTTATGGTTACCCCAAAATGCCCTCAAGTGTCAATTTCAATTCATCTTCCGCCAGAAATAATAAGTGAAACAGTATAATAAATATATTATCTAAACCAATGCAAAATCTTTGTTTCATTGTTTCAAAATCGACTATAGCTAAGCTACACTTGCAACATTATGAAATCAAAATAATTAATTTAATCTTAGAGCATGTTGAATATTAATTAGAATAAAGGCGTGGCTTGCTCACCCTTGGTGAGAAAATAATGACAAAAGTGTTATATGCACGGCTTGGAAAGAGAAACCACGTTACCTTACGCACAACGGCACAAGGCACAACTCAAGTGTAATTTACAGCCTGCCATTTGCTATTAGGAAATCACCGTTTTTCACTACACGGAAATGTCAGCAACTTTGCAAAATCCAAGTGTTGCTCAGTTGATACTCGCATTTCTCCTTTTCTCATAAATGAAAGGGCTCCGAATGAGATGACGACTACTAAAGCGGATTTTTTTCTTTTGCTTTTTTCTCTACAAAAATGGAAGGAAGAAGAAACCGAGTGAAAGAGGGTGAAAAGGCAAAAAAGGAGGAAATGAAATAAGGCAGAATATGGTAACATTACGAGTCATAGTCGTCGTCCCATAACTTTAAAGGGTTTAAAGGCGCTGTGCATAATGTGGCTGAGACTCAAGTTGGTCCTAGTCTCAATGGTAATTGCTTTCTTTTGACAGGGAGATTGCAAAGTATAAATCAACCGATGAAATATTCAAATTGTGAAAACAACCTGGGCTTGTTTTATTACTTTACCTACTCCACTTTGCCACGTAGAGTTTTTCTTTTGAAGCAGAGCATACAGCCAACACAGCTTTTTGCTTCGCTACTTGCATTTTCTTTTATATAATAGTAGTGGTACACGAAATGTTGGAAGGAACACGACGTGATCCTCGTCTCATTCTCGTTTTACTTTTGAAGCATACGCTCTTCTAAAAAAGATGCATTGCATTTATAATAATGCGTAATGCTTTAACTCTTCACGACTTTATGGCCCATCCACCCGGCGAGTCTGGGACAAAATGAAAAATGCGTCCGACTCCAGTGTTCTGATGGCATCTTTATGCGTACACAACACATTGTGCAGGACGCACGGGATTTACATCAATGTCTGATTTATGCTATTT
This sequence comes from Harlomillsia oculata, assembly GCA_019776145.1. Classification (NCBI taxonomy): domain Eukaryota; kingdom Metazoa; phylum Arthropoda; class Collembola; order Entomobryomorpha; family Oncopoduridae; genus Harlomillsia; species Harlomillsia oculata. The sequence continues at coordinate 9,891 of JABASF010002162.1, forward strand.
GTTCTCACTTAGAAGACTTCAAGTGAGATACTCTACGATCCTTCTTTGCGAGAAAGGATGAGCGTTTGCTGGAGAGAAAGTCCCGGGTGAAAAAAGCAAAACATGGTGAAAATAAACGCTTCTTTCTTTCCTGGGATTAAGAGTCTCAGGTGGATTAAAACTTTCAATTCTTGACTCTTGAAAATAATACCTTTAAAGAAGGTTTCTCCTGACGTCCTTGCGCTAATTTGACTAGATAGCGGAAACTTTTCATACATCACTTAATTATTCGATTTCAGCTTAACAAAGTAGAATAAATATGTGATCGACCTTTTCTCTGTGTTTTTAATTGAATTCAGTAATTAAGGCAACGTTATAAAGGTAGTTTAGGCAAACTTTACCTTATGCTTTGCAGGCCTTTAGAGAGTAAGAGGGACCAAGTCATGAATTTTTGTGTGCTACCTGCCCACACAAAGTGTATAATAGCATTATATTAGTAATATAGTGCCTGCCACAAAATTCACAGAGCGCTATACCGCGATATTATTACATGATAGTTTAACGTAATTTCAGTTGCACAACGCGAGTAGTGGGACGAGGTCGAGTATTTCAATTTTGTCCAGAGTGTAAGTGTAGGCGGGTGGGAATTTTCCCTGGCTGACTGACTGAAGTGAGTAATAACAAATTTATACCAATTTCATTGCACACCAACAACTTTGGCTCGTCATCCAATTATTAGTGAAAGTTAGTTGAAACTTTGTTGCTCCTTTCAAAGTTTTCATAACAAACAGCCAGTCTGAGTCAGGCAGCTTGCATGTCCTGAGAATCCAGACTGGGCCCGTGAACTCATATGCATAAGGTCGAGTGGGTGAGAACATGAAATGCATGTTACATTGCAAATTGAATCCAAGCAGTACCGGCACAGAGACTGAGAGCGTGAGACCATTAGCTTCCGCTTCTCCTCTCAAGTCACATGAACCAAACTTCATCTGTCAAAGTTTGGACAAGTTTGTCTCACCAGGATGTTGACACTACTCGGAACTGAGACCTTCTGCAGACCAATATTCAATATTTGACAGTCGACATCACACTCAACTTATTGTGCAGGATGTACCTTTAATAAATGTTAATATGTTCCATTCTCCCTGTTCTTTACAACAGTGGAAAGTTATTTTGCTCGAATGGAAAGCTTGGTTTATGCGGATCAAATGAAAGCGAAATTGTGAAAAGGACTTTGCCCACTTTGCAAATAACTAAAATGTGTGCGAATAAACGAAAATGTTGTACAAAAATTCTAAATGACACAGTTTACAGTCATATGAGCATGTTTTTTCTTGAGAAGTGAAATGGTGACGATAGACAAGCTTTTTGCACATTTTGAAGCAAAGTGGCTTTAACCATTTTGAAAGTTGAGTGCTCCAACATTTTTTCTTTCTTTTCCTTCAGAAAATTTGTCCACTTTTCTAGTATTTTTATTTCGTTTATACGACTATGAGCGAGCATAGGACTCTGTGGTAAGAGGCAGGAAAGATATCTTGGAAAATGCACTCTGAGCACTTCTGTCGCGGACATTTTTAGGACGTTATGAGCTCCACTTGTAATGTGAACAAGTCGAAGAAGGAAAGTCATAGCGTGTAATACTATTTACACACACTTCTATGTTTATGTTTTCAGACTTGATGGAAAAATTTAGTTTGACGTGCAGTTGCTCTTTCGTGGGCTCCCTCGTTCAACTTTTTCATATCGGTAAACAGAAAATATAGCTTCTTTGAAAAACAGACACAAGAAGAAAGGAGAAAAAGTGAAAAGAATTCGAATTGACATAGCATACCAATTTCACTCACAACCATATTAACATGTGGGCTTGGGAGCTCACGCAGAATTTATAAAATATAGGTGCGTTCTCAACTGAAATGGCTTTTTTTGAGGTACTATTATACAAACGGCACACACACGCATTCACACCACATCACATACATACTGCTGAGAAAAGTATGGAATTCTGTAGTGGACCAAAAATGGAGCTTCAATGGAATTGGATCGATGGCCATTCTGGACTTAGTCCCAGTGAGACTTGAGACATCCGAGTCTGTCCTCAGCATGTTGTTTGGTGAAAGCTTTAACGGGGACATTGCCTCTCACCAAACAAGCAAGCACACGAAGAATAAAATAACTGCGGATGTTGTCGCTTTGGGACGATGTGACTAGATGAATTTTGTATTTGATATCAATAACAATGGCAGTCCTCGGGGTACGTCTGTACTCACAAAATTATGCAATAATACGTAATGGATGATAATGTCATGTCAGTAATGCGTTCAATTGCATTGCGCTACAACTGTACAGAGACTGTACTCTAAAGGATAGCTTAAAATAAAACCTTAATGAGTATTGCTGTTACGTTACAGTTACAGTGCACAAGGTTCCAAATCCAAGAATCATCCAATGGACATTACCACATTACCTGTGCGGCTTCGCTTGTAACCCTGGCCTCCAGTATAATTTGTAAAGTAATTTACCTTAATTAATACTTAATGACCTGCGAGGACAACAGCAATGAGATCCGTCCATTGAGACTCGTCAATCTATTGGCTTATTCCTGTTAAGTTGTTGAAGAGGAGAAACTTAATAATTGCATTACTGATAAAATTCTGAAAAGTTTATAAAATAATGCCTCCTCTTCGTTTAACTCGTTTTGTGGGTCATACAGAATTCCGGGATCAAAAATGGGCAACTTTGAAAGCTCTTCTAGCTGAGTTTCTGGGAACTTTTGTTCTAATTTTAGTAAGCGGGGGATCAACAATATCATGGGACGGGAAAAATCCTTCACGACTCCAAGAATCTTTTGCTGTTGGGTTCATTCTCGCAAGCATGGTTCAGGTATTTTCAAAAATTGCAAATTCTGCTATGCTTCTGTTTAGTAACATCTTGAAGAGAAACCGATATACTGAACGATACTGCAATCTATTTATCCACTATATTAATTGTTTCCAATATGTGTCACAGGTAACTGACCACGTGAGCGGTGCTCACTTGAACCCAGCTGTGACATTTGGTTATCTCATTGCTGGTAAAATAAACCTGTTGAAAGCTGTTTTGTACATCTTGGTCCAATGTATTGCATCCGTAATCAGCACTGGAATTTTATATGTAAAATATTGCAACTTTGCAGAACCTTACAGTTTATTAACCGTTTTAAACATCGCTTTATTATTGGGTTAATTAGTAATAATAATTGACCTCACTCACAGGCACTCACACCAACCGAATTCATCAAAAATGGTTCTTTTGCAGTAACTCTCGTTAATGTCAAAATGCAAACACCACAAGCTGTTTTTGTTGAAGCTTTCCTCACAATGGTTCTTGTTCTAATTTACCTGGCTGTGTACGACAAAAATCGAGAAAATGCATTCGGCCCTCCAGCAATTTCAATTGGACTTGGAATGACTGCTTGTTGCTTGGGATTTGTATGTTGACTCTTGACGTCGCTGAATTTATAATAATATAAATATTATATCTTTATTTTTAGGATATATAAGTTCATAAAGATTATATTTATAAATAGAAGAACTAATGATGTTTTGATGAACTAAACTACAACCGTTCGTTTATTTTGATTATATCATCTAGATTAATTCTACGGGACCAAGTCTCAACCCTGCAAGAAGCTTTGGCCCAGCACTTATATTTCTGGAATGGTCTAATCATTGGATTTACTGGGTTGGACCCTTTATGGGATCAGTGGCGGCTGTGCTCTTTTACCAATTCGGACTAAGAGCACCGACAGTTTTTGTAATAACCGATGCTGTTGCAAGTACAACTCTACCGCCTCCCCATTCACCACCAATGCCAATTCTTCTTACTCATGAAGGACACGACGAAGTGGACACTGGTATGGTTGAGCTAGAAATGGAAGAAGATGTCTTTAATCGTCCAGAAGAGTCCGAAAAACCAATTGTCACTCTTTGAATGACAGTACAATTGAAAAAAATCATCACAATCACAATCTCATTGCAAAAACGTAATTGGGCAAGTGACACGAATTTGCATATGTAATTCACTTTAAGGAATGAAAATATAAACAATTTTCTTACAATGTATTTACTTTGAAATGCTCAATTTATCTTAGCATATAGCTATAATAGTCTACACGTTTTTAGCACAATGCAAGTCGTTGGACTCGAAAAGTCAACCCAGGACGGTTCTGCGACACTCCAGAGTGAATGAGGGCAAGTGACACAACGAACCTACATAAAAATGTAGTGCATGGCTTTTGAGCAAAAAATAGGAAAAAATTGCGGAAGACCATAAAAGTGAAGAAGTGGTCTTGGATCTATATACGGTTTGGGTGTTTTTTTGGGGCCTATCTCCCATAATATTTTGGTGATGGCAACGAATGTCTATTTTTCTACGCACTATTGCATCTCTTTCCCGTTTCCAGCAACAACATTATTGGTCTGTGTCACTGAGAAAGTCGAATTCGCATGTTCAGATTGCCCATAGCTTTCAGGAAACATGGCACATCGACACAGTAAGACAGAAAAGCCAACGGCAACATTCATTCTGTCAGTGCAGTCAGTCAACCACTTCTTACAGTAATGATAATAAGGCTTCGGTCCGTTCCTCCGTTCTATAAAGACTGCGTAGCATGCAATCCTCACGAGGATTTGGGTTTACAAAGCTTAAAGCTTTCGGAACCTATACAAAACAACTCTAACTAATAATTTTCATCACTGAATGTGCGTGCTATAGGTAGTTGGTATGCCAGAGTATAGTTGGTATGCCAGAGTAGCAATGCTGTAATAGACTCATCCTTGTCTCATTGGGAATGAGTGACACTTTTATCCGAAAATGATAAAAAATATCATGCATAAACCATAAGGTCATTGGAATTACATAGAGTGGCAGTGGCACTTCCTTTTTCCAAAATGTGAAAGGCCGCCAACAAAAAATAGTAAACTCAACCCAACTGTCTGACGCTCTCAAAGGCGAAGAATTGTGCGATGGGACGTAAGTTTCAAGTTTTGGAGGTTAAAGGCCATGACTCTAGTGGACTGTATGTAACTCTGGAAGTCAACAAAAGCCTTTTTCGTGAGTGAGGCTAATGCAAAACCGATTTGTCAATTGATTTGTTCTTCCAAATGACTCTACTTTCCCGATTGCTGCCAAAATCCACTTTGCCGAGACAGAAGGAAGGGCGTCCCAGTCTCTGACTCATGGAAAACTTAGGTCTATGGCTCAATAAAGGGAGACAGCAATCTCTAGTCTACAGACCAGACAGATGTCCGTCGTGACAAAGTGTCTACGAAATAAATAACATGACGCAAAATAATGTCCCTTAAGTGTATTGCTCAATAGGGGAGGCATGTAAGTGGCAGGCTGACGACGAGGTAAAATCGTAATGTTAATGTTCAATGTTCCGAAGATATTTGTTAGTGTGTCCAGGACATAATGACATTTGACCTCAGCATGTGATGGGGATAAAACTTCACTCAACACAATTTCTTGACGTATTTTGAAACGAAATAATAAAAAGATTAAAGTTGGCATGTAAGATTTTACAACTTCCGGTGTAGCGTAGAAATTGACAATACAAATCCTCATATGCGATGTGAAATGTGTTCTATGTACTTTAGCATTTTTGCATAGCTGAAATAATAGTCCTTGGAAAAGTTTTTCTAGTCACAGACGGCATAACTTTAAGGAAAAAAGGGAATAAAGCAAAACCCAAGGAAAAAAAATCGGCAATATTGCTAAAGTTGAAAGGTTTAACGGGTTCCCGTTGTGTTATCATTTGTGCCTGCGGGACTCGGCACGCTTGACTGGATGAGGTATGAGCTCAGCCTGGTTTACATATGGGCCAGATCATTTCAACAGTCGAGGGAGGAATGAGCATCATGTCTTCACCGAGACATGTGTAATGGTCTTTCGCTTCATATTGGGTTGGAAAGTGGTAAGTCATTGGCAAAAAAAGACACTAATAGAGGAATGTTATGTCCGCTGAAGTACTTTGAAGGGTTGGAACACGAAAAACAAGGAAGACTAGTCATATTTTCACAAACAAACCGTCCAAGTGGGTCGTCGCTCGTTCAACTGTAATGAATTGAATTGAAACCCGTCGTTCTCAAATTCCCGTCAAATATGGAACCAAAACTAGGAAATAGAAGACACAAGATACAGAAAGAAAAAAAGAAAAAAACAACACAATTTCGGTCCACTGACCATAGTTGTTTCGTCGGGGTCTCCTTGGGGCTTTTTTCTCCATCGTTTCACAGCTGGTGCATGTGGAATTACCCCGAACCATTTATCATTTCAGACGAAATCCCATTTTTACCTATTCATTTCATTCACCACGTTTTATCTTGGTTGGTCGGAACCCGTTTCTTATATTTCTCCCTTTTGAGAAAATGTTGAATCCTCCAAAGTTTTTCCCTCTTGTTACAAAACGTCCGAAAAAGGAATACTGGAACGTGCGA
>JABASF010002163.1:0-16339 GCA_019776145.1 Harlomillsia oculata
TTACTGTACAACATTATACGGTGTAATAATGCCTTGAAGGATGAATGCTGGATAAGAGGAGCAAAATATAACGCTTTATAGTTGTATAAAAATGGTCCGGCATATGAATGAGCGCAATGTCGAATTAATACGCTCGACAGAATAATAAATGCGTGCGTTTGGAATGCATGTCTCTATTGTTTCCCATTCTTAAAACGTCTTTTAACGCTTAACCCTTGTCCTTGTCCTGATGAGATGCATTCATTTATTCTACTTTCGGATTTCCTATGTGACTGACATGATGAATGCTTTCTTCTTCTTACAGCAAATTTCTTATAGGCAATGCATGTATAGATTCCTACTTTATAATTTTGAGGTTTCAAAGCGTTATTTTTTCGAAGTAGATTTCGCTCTTGTACGATGACGATGATATTACAGCTTGACTGCATTGCATTATTTCTCGACGCTATTATTTGGGTATTTTTACAAGGCCCTACTAATGAACAACTGCAAACTAAAACTACAAGGAAAATGGCAGTTTTGCATCGCCCCTTCTGTAAAAGGGAGGCTAATAAATGTTCGTCTTCTCTTCTCACGCACTATAAAAGCTTCTTTTTTTATACTTATTTTTACTCAACTTTGGAAATGTATTCTTACTGCATAAAATACTATATAGAACGCAATATTATGTAATATCATGCTCTTTAGATTGACATCTCTTCACCACAAGAGTATATAATGAATCTTATAACGAAGAGTTATATCGTGCTAAAATGTAATGCTTTGCTTGTTTTGGCTTCTACAAAAAAACCCGACTATATTTCGTGAGTGCGGCAGTGCTACACGAAATTACACCCAGCTTTAGAAATCGCATAGCATGGATTTTCTTTTCTAGTATTCCGTTGCCGAAAACCATAGTAAAAGTATTGCAAATAAAGTCATTTTTTGAAGACTTTTACTCTTACAATAATGCATACTACTAAAAGTTGTATATTTGGATGCATAGGAACAGGAAGATGAGAACTTTTCTCAAATCTTAAATTCAACCCGTTACTTTTGGCTTTGTAAGGCTTTTAAGATGCAAAATGCAGATACATTTAATATACATTATAGTAGCATCAGAAACGTCTTTTTTTTCTCTTCGCACTTCTTTTGGTTTGAAAATGCATTTGGACAGAAAACTCAAACTCTCTTTTTTTTCTAATGTTGTTGTGGTGGGGACCAGGTGATCCGCCTAGATTCCCCCAACCAGGACACAAGACTGAGATTTACACTGGCTGACGCACTTTTACGCAGTGTTTCATTCTCAAACATGGCATTTCCCCTGTCATCTTCTCTCGTAAAGGTCATTTCTCTCAATTTCCCAACATTGGAAAACGGGGCAAAATGCGAATTATCCATGAAGCTGATGAGAAAGCATTTAACCTTTGTCGTCATTTTAATCGCTAAGAAATGTCAAAAGCTTTCATCTGCAACACAGAGGAATACAATATCCACGATACACAGACTAATAATCCATTTGACTTTCTTTGATAGTGCGTTTTATTTTACATGCGTACGCTCCTCTCTGCGGCACAGAAACGGGACAGGAGGACGAGAAGTGCGTGAAGAGCTAAAAGATTGAAACGCTGCGGCGCATGTTGTGGGCCAAGGAAAGCAAGATGGTTGAGGAACACAGAAACAAAGTTTTTGTTATATACTATTATACCCTATATAGTGGACTCAAAACACAAGGACTTGAAAAAAGGGTTTTTTTTTTAAAAAATGATTATGGCTTGTTATGGAATCTATGACCTGGTGCGATGACATGGGTCATGAAATGAAACGGCGATACTTTCCCTTGTCTTGTGTCACCTATGCAATTCGGACATGGACACTTGGTTTTCAAAAAAAAATGGTCGTGTTGATATAACATAAAAGGCTATTGCTGAATTTTGAGTACAAAGTGTAGTGCACTCGCACTGTTATATGGAAATAGAGAGTGTGTAAAAGTGCGTAAGCTAGCAGACGTCGAACTCGAATCCTCTCGTCTGTTTGTGTGTAAAAGTGCGAGAGTGAGTGGGACTGACTGTGGGGTATAGCCTAATACTAAAAGTAAGTTTGAAGCTGTTTTTCACACACACACAAGAAGAGAGTTTTGTACGAGTTCCTCAAAATTTTTGCACCATGGGTGCGGTTGACCCCGAGACGGGACCTACTTGACCTTTAGCACTGTGGTTGAGGTCATTTGGATCAGTCTTGTGTGAACGAAGGGAATACAAAAGTGCTTTGTGAGGAAAATGTTTCTTTGCAAGTTGGTTTTGGTTCTTCCGTTGACAGTGTCATGATGCCAGTTTCAAAACCGTGGTGTTTTTCTAAATACTATATACGAACGGAAAAAGAAAAACTGAAATCAGTAAATTTGGTTTTTTGAAAATGTAGTGGTTCTCTTGTTTGTTTTTATATTTTGGTGGAAATTGGAACGATGATTGATCTGACCAGTTTCGTCAAGTTTTTTATTATGTTTCCATTCAGTCTGAATTGCATTTTTACAAGTCAAGCTGGAGAATATTGTGTAAGTTTCTTATTTTTTGGTATTCTCATGCAAAAGATCAAATTATTCAGTGAAATGATTGCTTACTAAATGTGTATAGTTAGTTCAGTTTCATACGTGTCTGTTATGTTTGGAATGACATAATTAATGTAAATCATTAGTAGTATAATTAAATTATGTCGGAACTTGCAACGTTGATAACGTTATGTTCTATGAAAGTATAGTATAAAATATTATGTTTTTGTTGCATTTTATAGATGGTGAAAGGAAGATAAGCAAGCGTGGAATGGAAAATGGAAAGTAAACCGAAACCAAAGAAGACAAAAATACGTCGACGTCGACCCTATTAAAGCATGCTGTTGTTATTTGAAATTCCAAAAGAAAAGCATATTAATGTAATATTCCACAACATGTGTTCATCAATTGAATAATGAAGTGAATTGTCATTCTAAGATTTTTGTCAATTCTCGACTATTCAAAGCTCAAAAAATTTACTATATAAATATATATATGTAATTGAGAAATCGTTGAAAAAACCAAAACGATATCGTCCAAAGAAAACGTTCTCCAAAGCAAAGAAAGCCCAAAGAATTGTTCGGATTGAGTAATTATTAAATGTTATGTATAGGTGTACAAATCACCAAAAGGAAACTTACTTATTATATATCAAACTTCAACCAAAACGTTGCTTTTGAGGCTCAAGACTCATTTGTACTGGAGAAAAGGTCATATTAAATACAAAAACATGTACGCACATTCGTAGAGTTTGAAGATTTTATGTAGGGATGCTTTTCAAAAGACTACGATGTAATCGATTGTGTTCATTTAGAGTGCAAAATAATAGTAGATTAATTCTTGAGACAATTTTAAACTTTTCGTCAATGACTGTTTTATAGACTGTTGTTCGTTTGTCAATCGTACAGAGTTGAAACTAGTTTAGCGGGGTGTGAAAGAATGAATGAAAAATGGAAAGGTCTAGGCTACGGAGTCCATGCAAGTCCGACTCTTATATTTGCACAACATGTACTCATTCGCGGAGTATCAAATTGTGTGTTTTAATAATGACAGTAAACCAAAACCAGTAAAATATTGTGTTCAATAACTGTGCAACTTCCTCAATATTCCTTTTATACATGGAACTAGAACCTACAAATTTTATGATATATGCAATACAATAAATTACAATAGTGTCATTCAAGACTGTTTAAACACGGTGTCTTATAAATTCGAAAGTGATGTCTTCTAAAGTGAACTTATGTGTCCAGTAATTGTCCCTCATGTGTGTGCGTGTGTCTGGATTACGTAGAACAATTTAACATTCTTTTTGAATGTGAATAGAAGCCTACACCTGTAAAGACACTTTAACTTAAAGGTAAGTATTTTATCTGATTTGAACTTTTGTTATTGTTATTTGAATAGTTCAAGGGTTACTATTGCGTGCTGTTATCTCGGTATCATATAATATCGATTTTGAACTCCTTATTTAATCGCTAAACCTGCGTTTCATAACCAGATAAACGCATCAGCATTATGTCCCTTCGGCCGCTGTAATCGAATAATCGGATTAACTTCATGGAAATGAAGGTTTTGTGCGGTTTGATTACTTAATGAATTAGATTTGTCATGCCGTTATTCGTTGTATGAAGGTTCGTTATATAAAACATTCAAAAGTCCATGTTCATGTTCAGCTCAAGCCCATGCCCGTGAACAATTCGACAATATTGTTGTTGTGCTACAGTAGTGTCGTAATGTCGCAATGTTTCTTCTTTATATTCTATCATAATTTTGAGCCTTTGCAAAAATGGCAATTTCAGAGAACATTACTATTTACAACTTACATCGTACACCTTACAATTACTATATTGACTATAGCACATTTGTTTTGCGTTTTTAGTTATAAATAAAAAAAGTAATAAGCGTATGGATTGCATGAACGGTCTAAATTCATAAATCCAGATTTCATGAATTTTAGATATGACTCTTTAATGACTCAAATCCCTTCAGTTTAAATGTAAATGAAACATGTCGTTCGCTATTTAAAACAAGCAGGTTGCAAAGGTATTCTTTTTCTATCATACCATGCTTAGTTTCTATAGCTAAAAGCTTGTGAAATGCAATTATATTTTATGGCATAAAAAATGAGAAATCATTGAGACGCAAATGAGAAGTAAAAAACCTCAGTGATTTCAGTTTCACATCTTACGTGCGATTAGTGTATGCATACTGCTGAGTATTTGTGCATGGAATATAGTCGAATACTAGTAGTTGTTAAATACAAAATTCTTTCCGGTTTTATGTTTTGAGGTTAGGTTAGAACATGCACATAAGATCGAAAACGGGTGAGATTTTTGAGCGCAATAAAAGTAGTCGTTGTCGTCGTGGACAAGAAGTTTAGGAAGCCAGATAAACCTGCAACTGAAGGGAGTCGATGTGGGAAGTTACAACCACATTCATGGTGGTAAAAGCAAAAATGACACAAAAAACCCTGAGACAAAAAATTGTGGAGAGAGGACAGTATTGCATCTGAGAGATTTGGTTTCTTCTTCTCCCTTTTTGTGTTTCTCACTGTGTGTAGTTATATTCTGGTCCTTTCGGTTTAACCAAAGAATATGGAGAAAAGACGAAAGGACAAGATGAGACTTCGATTGCTCGTGGTCGAGCCGTGGTGTGTCTTGTCTAGGTTTTTGGAACTTTTAGGACAAGTCTTTTATAACAAGTACAATGCAGTGCAATACAACACAATGCAATGCAATGCAATGCACCTTCCAGATTCTTTCCCCGTTTGCGTTCCTTTTTACAACTTTTCTACAATGCACCATGTAGTATATACAATCCTATTTTGCATTGTTGATTGTTTTTCGATGTTGTTATTTTCCTTACACGTAGTATAGTTGCTATAATTATGTGCCATTGTTACACGTTTGCTAAGAACTACTGAAAAAAGGATTGCGATATGATTTCATTCGCATGCTCTAATCCTGTAGTGTAGTGCAGTGTTTTATAGCCTAGCATTACGTATCAAGTTATTCTTGTTATTCTATAAAAAGTTCCCTATAATTACTGGAATGCCATGGTATGACAAATTATAATCTAACCTATCCTGGGGACCACTATTTGAATCCTATATGTTTCCCAAACTATAAAAATCAATATTTATTTTCATTTTGTTATTATACTATATTATATTTCTAAGAGCATGACTGTATGACATTTCGCTAGAATTGCTGGACTTCAAATCTTATAAGAGATTTACAAAGAATGAGGGATAGGAGATAGGACTATTCATTTAATACACACGTGCTATACTATATAATCTATGATGCAAGGAGTGGTTATATTGGTTAGATGGTTGTGTTTTGATGATACACTGAAGTGGATTTATAATTATAAAATAAGTCACAATTGACTGCATGCTTTTTGGCAAAATGTATCTTCATTCATTGATTTGTCTTAAGATAAACCAGGAAGTAGTGACCGTAGAGCTGGTAGACGTTCCTTCGTCTTTTCTTATTTTTGTATGACACGCTAATTGCGTGCTCATTGTAGATTCACTAGGGATAATTTGATAAGCATATATACGCTTCGTAGAAGAGTACACGAGTCCAGTAAAACATAACTACAAAATTTTGTTTAGAATCTTTGTTTTCAGACATGGTTTGTTTTTATTTCTTCGCGTTGTTGTCATAAAAATCTGTTCTAGTTCCGTAGATGCATCACTGGGCTGCACTTTTCTAGAGTTTACGGAATTACAGGCTAGGTTGATCTTAGTGTTAAATGCCTTCTAATGTATGCGGTGATGCGGTGTTAATAAGCACTAAAACCTGTTAAGAATTCTAAAAGTAGCATCGTTGCTACTTAATGTACATTTAGTTAAATGTAGCGAGTGACTCCAATAAATGGAAAGAGTTTGATTTCATAGTATTTTCTTTGCGAACAAATCCATTACGGATCATGTTAATCATCTTGTTATTCCACATACTAATTCCATTTCATTGTAGTATTGCTTGTTTGCTAACGACTAACGAAAGATTGAGCATGAATAGGTTATTTGTATCTGCTTCAAAGGATCTGTAGGTAAATATAACCGTAGATGTTAGTCGGTATTAGTTATGGTGTCATGCATCCAGAAATCTTTTAATAATAAAATGGAATTCTATATATTTGAGAGTACACAGTTCACTTGAACGGTGTAAAATTCTGCAGCTATTAAAATTATACTTATGTATGAGACGAGATGTGTCAGGTTTTATTGCAGAAACCGGTCGTAATTATCGTAATTACCCATTTGATTTTACCTCCCACGTTCTTCAATGAATAATGCTATTAATGCGTATAAAGGAAGCAAATTAAAAAACAAAATTATTCACCGTTATACTTTAGAACAACATGAGATTTTTTATTTGTAAATTCGAAACGTGGTAATCGGGTAATGAAATTGAGTTTTTTCAATGAATAAGTATTATTCATTAATTATACATTTGTCTCATTGTCGTTAGTTCATCCGCAGCTTAAAACGATTTATTATGTTAAGGCAACTGTTAGTATCATTGCTACATTAATTGTTCACGTTTTATTTTGTAGAATGGATGAACGAGATGAAGATGACGGATTGTCTTACAAGGAAGACGATCTTCCAAACGGAAGATGCAGCGCGACGAGTACCAGTGAATTGGACGACATGGCAGCCACATCCAGTGTCAAAAGTGAAGGAGACCTGGACGACAAGTCATTGGCCACTGCTTCGTCCGGTAATTCCGATCCACAAAATGCCAGCTCGGAAACACCTCCTGTGCAATCAACGACGTTGCCTCCAAGGTAAATACCGATTTCTTTTGTACTATTGGGTGAAGGTCAAAGCCCAGGGAATGCAATTACAGTAACATTTTGGCTAAATGTTTCTTTGTATCAACTATCAAGAGTTTTTGGTTGTCAACAATCATATTGGCGAATATGTCATTTGCTAGGTAGATTCATTTGAACACGAAATTCTATAATTGTGAAAATGTATTTGTTCCTGCAAAAATCCAATAGCCTCTCAATGCTTATGCTATAGTTAGATCAGCAACGATTATTTGAAAAAGAAAGATGATTAAGGCGGATAGTTGCAGTTGGTGTGCTGCAGAAACTACGTCAAATGGAACAAACTTGGTTAATCGATGATGCATGGAACATGTAAAGCTTGGCATCGTAGAGTATTTGACCTCGAAACAAAATAAACTCCCTTGAGCTTGGTTACATATTCACCGACTGTGCTTACATTCATGTATGTGACGATTGACGATACGATGAGGAACTTGCACAAATGCAGTTCGTATGTTTCGTGTACCTATGAATGATTGTCCTTTTTGATCCGAGTATGAGCCGAGCCGTGAACGGACTGCGTTTTTTGCAATGGGTTTTGCCAAGGCTGTGAAAAATTGATAAGCTTTGAGCTTTTGTCTTTTATTATTTACTGATATTTTGCAAACCTTGCATTGTACAATTTCAAATAAAATTATATGGACATTTTAAAAACGTTTTTGAAATACAAGACTCAAAGTTCTTTATTAGACAATATTGCATGCTTTTAATGAGTATTTAAAGTTTGAAAAGCATTGTAGTTTCAAAATAATGCAAGTAATTATTTATGTAGCAATTTAATTTGTAATGAACATTTTGAGATCCCACGTTCATTGCGAATGGTGCAAACAACTTGTCAATTACATCTTAATTCTTTAATCAAAGTCATCCTGAGAAATGTACGGCACTCTCGGGAAGCCCTAAATGTGCAGCTATTGCTTTGTTCCAATAAAGAGCATAGTCGATTAAGCTACTTTGAGAACTTTGTCCATTAAATGAGCTCTTCTGTGTTTGACAGAATTATATTATTATTTATAATGGTCTGCATAATCTATAACAAAAATGTCAGTGATCGATGCTTTTACTCCGCGGTTTGAAATCCACACTTTAGCCTACATTATTTGAATTGCTAGTGCCATATTAATGGTATTTATCAGACCTATATGGTGAATCTCGCATCTCAAGGTTCACTTTGCAGATGAAGTTAAGCTATTCTAAACGAAACGATTACTATCGCATGTTCATATATGTAGTTCGATTGTGGTTGCTGTCATGAGCTTGTTGTTTTGTTTATCATCAATCTGAACTCTTGAACATGGCAGAGAGTGTGCAAGTTTTGTTGAAAATGTAGGAAATAGCAGAATATGGTGATTTATTCGTTCTCATGTTTCTTTTCATTATGTAAGCTGTAGGAAAGTACTGCTTTACCTTCATAATGGATTCAGTGATATAGAATGTCAGTGGAAGAATTGCAATGACACGTTCCCGATTTCGGGAACAGCAGCAACAGCTGCATTCCGCGAATGTATTTGCAGTAATTTGAATTGGTATTTGATATCTTGAAGATCTCTTCCATTTTGTGAGTCTTGCTGCGTTGTCGTTGTCGCTTTTGTGTAGCGAAGAAATTTTATTGACTCGCGAAGAAACGAATGGTCCATTGGGATACTTTTGGAGGAGGTAAAATGGAGTTCCAGATGGCTATGACTACAATTTATTTTGTAGTTGTCACACATTTTCATTTCAGCTCCTCGTGGCAGATTCTGCACTTGTAGGATTCTGCACACAAAAGGAATATAATCCAGCCCTATTGATTTTTGATGCTATACAATTTGCAAGGATGCTCGTATATTTCAAACGTTACCGTTTCCGACCCGTGTTTGTGCGTGGGTTTTGCTTTGAAATCAAGTTGTTGGTGCAAATGTTTGACATTTCTGCGAAAATACTTTGTTGTCGAACTTTTAATGGTACAGAAAACGCCAGTTTTTTGCTCCACTTATTCAGTGCTTTATGAAGGCTTTTTCTTTCTTCGTGGAATTATTGATTCGCTCACTGCGTGTAAACTATGACAATGAATTCATGTCTTTATTGTGTCATTCATTCGTTGTTGTACTGTAACAACTTATAACATTTATATTGTATACTATTTGTAAGTTGTGGGGTTTTCCTTTGGCTTTGATGTTGTACTCACTTTCATGTTTCAAAGGCTACATAGAATTGGTTGATTTGCTCTTTCTGTTGTTTGTAAAAGCCATATTTATTGGTATAAAGTATAATAGGTTGTTCTCAATCTGAGTGAGGGCAACAAGTGGACTTGTTGTTTATTATATTCGTGTGTTTTTGAGTTTTGGAGAACTACTGAGAGCATAATATAATCAGAAAAAGCATCAAGGAAGCGAAGTGTGACGCAGAGCATCATAGTTTTATGAGCTAATTAAATTTGTGTATCAACAACATTATTACCTTGGACTGTGCCTGTAAATGCTGTTTACTATGTACAATCTCTATACTTTGAAGAGTTTGATGTTTTCGGAATTAATCGTAGCAGTTCATGCACTCATTTTCATGCTTTAAAAAATGTATTTATTTTTCTCTGACGAGAAAAGGAAATTCTCTTGTTTGGTTAGGATAATATTATATAAATTTTAATACGTAATATGGAACAACGAACAAGTAACAGCTATGCAGTTGAATGTCGTTTAGCCACAACAACGGAACCACAGAGCAGTGCACATCTTGGATCTTTCGTAATGTAACCGGTTAAATTCATCTAAACCGTTGTTCAGTTCGAATATGGCTACCATGTAATTAATGCACGTCAAAGGATTGTTAATATTCTAAGGCTTTGTTTATTTAATCTTTCGCCAAAATGTACCATCAGTCAGTCATCTCCACCGCTTAGCGAACACTGATTATGAGACCATCATTCTAGGGTTATCTGTGACTTGATTACATGATTCGTCAACGATATTTCATAGATTTGTTTGTGCGGTGCGGATAGGTGGATTGAGTACGTTATACGTTTATATACATCAATGGACAGCTTTTTTCAAAAAAATGTCGGATATTGGACGTGATTCGTTGTATACATTTTGATTATAAAATAAAATAACAATCAACCATATGGTTGAACCGAATAAAATTGGTTTACTGTTCACATCGCGTCTCATCGCCAGCACATTATATTAAATATTGAAATGTTTTTATAATTTTAGTAGAAACTAGAAACAAAATGTAAATATTAGTTCCGTGTAAAATAGTTTTGTCATGTTTATTATGCGCGATGACACACATTGCTGAGGGTGAATTCCAAGTCATTTTATAGTTGGTGACAAGAATGCATAAAGCGTAACATTGTAAACATATACATGCATTATACGATGCATCTGTTAAAATTAAAAAACCTCATTGCCGCACGGCCTCCTTTTCATTGTGTTGCAAAAGTGTGCTCAGTTCACGTTCAAGGTTAAAAATTGGAAAGTAACATATTTAGTTACAGTGTAATGTGTAATGCAATGTAATGATGATGACGATGAACAAACGTGTTCATGCTTTTTGTTGAACTATGTTAATGGTTAAAAAGAGACTCCGGTAATAGTTGCCCATACTCTAACTATATACAATAAAGTTAAAGGCCGTTCCATCTTCCATCATTGCATTGGTTTTCACTGCAGTTATGGCGTATTATACATTAAGTAATGTTGAGATATGGCGTCCAGGTGTATTGTAATTATTTTTTAGTATAGGCAAGTGTAACTTTCCTAGGAAATGACTGACAAAAAAGGTGGCAAGGACGCGACTGTTTCACGGCTACTGTATAGCTTGGCCTATAGCTTCTATTTTAAACGTGCAACCAATCTCGCTTGCCTTACGTGCGTTTACATGTCATCGTACTCTTTAAAATATTTAGTTGTTGCAATTTGCAATAGAACACGGTTTTGCTGAGGGATTTTAAAAGTAAATTAGTACGTACATACGTCCTAGTGTGCGTTGATGTGAGTTAATGAGGCGCATGAATTTTTCTTGGACTAATCGTAGATGACAATGTCGCAATGTCAGGATATTTCTAGTTATTATGGTCATTGTAATCGTAATCGTTGTGCGAGAGTGACAATGACGACGTAGGAAAGAAAACTTTTGCTCATTGTCATTACTATTAAGTACTCCATAAAGTTGGCATGTGTAAACTAATGATGTGTGACGTGCGTGAGACTTTGGTATAGCACTAAACTTGTCGTAGTCGTCATCACTGAGACGTAACGTGCATTACACTTTCGCACTTTTGCGGATTGTTACGGTCATGATTATACAATCCTGCGTTTCTATTCGCATAGTCTCTTGGAGAAATGGCAACACGAATGAACCTAGCATTAAATGTGCGTGGAAGAAAGGGACATGGACCTTTGGCTATCGCTTCGTTCTTATGTCTTGTTCGTTCCGCATCCGAACGTCGGAAACCTGCCATGTTATGAGTTTATCGTGGATGCGTAAGGTTGGCTAATGTCGAAAAGTCTATTAACTGCTTGTTTTGAACATCTTTCCTTCTGCTGTATTCTGTTTTCAGTTTTATCAAAGATTTAGCATTCTAATGTTATTAATTATTATCTAAAAACTGGATTATTACATTTTAGCATTTTCTTATAATTCACCAATTCCCAAATCTAAGTCTTGAATTGCAATGATTTTATTCATTGGAATACAAATTTTATATATTTTAATAAATATAAATATATTTCTTGTGGACCGTAAACCGTCAGCATCAATGCTACCTATACAGTAGTTTTATTATTACATATTACTATAGTCATTACATTGTATTATTTTATTACTAGTTGTGTTCATGTGACATTACCCATTAAAATGGGAAGGCAGTGCTGACGTTATTAGGCAAAAAGTTGAGTTTCTGTTTTGCTTGGACTGACTGGAATGGAAAGCAATGGAGAAATAGAGGACGAAATTGGAAAGCCATGAGAATCCGCTCAGGGATTTTTCGTGCGAGACACACGGGAAATGGGAAATGAGTGGTTGTTGGTGATAATCGTACTACAGCAACATATTATAACCTAGGACAACGTAATGTTTAGTGTGTTTACTGACAGGAAGTTGGGGTTAGGGTTAGGCGGTCTCCTTCCTCTTTCTCAATGTGGCTCTCATAATGTGAGTGAAATGAGTGAATGCATGTTGGCTTGTCTTTCTGACATTCCATTGTCGTCTTCTGTAATTTAACATATAATAATGCTGACCAATTTTTGAGATAGTTAAATATTATGGTGAACAAACCTTTTTTCTCGTGCTCATTTCAGGGAGAAAACACTTAATTTTAACATTTCAGGACGCGATCTTACTTCAGCACATATATGTGTTGTCTAGTATTGATTTGACAAATTATGCTATTTTAGGTGGACACTTGGACACAGCGAACTTTCAGCAGATTGATGTTACAATACTGAATTACTTAATTATTGAACTTTGAGTCAAGTCCATCGAACTGAACGTTGACGGCAGCGGAGAATTATTTTAATAGGCTCATGAGAAATTATCATAGGAATGGCGTTGTAAAAGATGTGGTTCTGTAATTAATATTGAAGTTCGTAAAATTTCCTGTGTGTACTTATATCATTACTTTGGGTTTTGTGCATATATCATTTAATGCGAACTTTGCTTTCGTCGGGCTCAAGCAATGTTCCTTCCAAACCACGGTTTTATGTTATATTTTATGAGTAATATATGAACTTCCTGTTTCTTTATGGGCGACCTGTCAATGACACTTTACCTGAAATTACATGAGGTTAAGCTTTATGTAACATGCTTTTCGTTAGTTTTGAAACACGAGTAAATTTTATAAAGTAGCCAATATGGTAAATATTTGGATGACTTATGAAATTCAGTTAATAAAGTTCAATTCAACGTTTTTATCTACACGCGACTCACGCTCATCATGGAAAAATGGTCTCGGCCTTGGACGCTAAAGAATGAATTGCATAGTTGGAATTTTTCTAGTAGCAGCAAAACAGCAAAAGTAAGCCATCAAGCAAATCAGAGTAGTAATATAGATTAAGGGCTATAATATAATATCGTATCGTCTTGTGTCGATTCCATTACCTTTTCGATTCGGATTATGAAAGTAGTAGAATACTTAACCTTAAACGTTCGGCCGAACTCATTGTTTATTTACATTTTGAATGTAAATGTGTTGTGTTTTGCCATTTACCTTCATGCAAAGTAGTATATGAAAGAGTAGTATTGAATTGATGAGTTCTGTCCAGGAATTGCAGTTTATCTTAACAGAGTGGATGGCTAACCTAGTTTAGCTTTATTTAAATTATAGTTGGACAGTTAGAGAGAAGGAAGATTTAATAAGAAGTTAGTAATCGGCTAGTGGCTCTGGAACATTGTGCACAGGTACGGAGGCTATGGACAAGTTTTGCATGCAGCTGATGATGTGGGTGAGCGTATTGTCAAGCTCGTGAGCATAGCTGCCAAACTGAAATTGGCGAAGCAGCTGCATCAAGCCTGAGAGAGAAATGTGCCAACGCAGGAGATAAGTATCGGGTTTTTGCAAAGTTGCCTCGACGTGGTTTCGCAGTTACGAGTTGACCTTCGTGCTGAGCTGAAGGAGTTTGGCGTCTCTGAGCAGGAAAACCTAAACTCATGCTCATTGTTGTTGTGTATGGACACGTTCGTGCGAACATTTACTTTTTCTATTACAATTTTATTCTTGTCCAATGGTCCACTATGGTCAACATGGTTGTTCATTGGAGCTCTTCATTCTTTAAGTAAATGAATATTGCAACAAAATTGTTCAAAGTGTAGTAAGAAAACGCATAGTTTCAAATTTTTGCTATTTGGAAGTGAGTTATTTTTGAGGGGCCAGTAGTGGCATATCAATCATTGTAAAATATAGTTTTTAAAGAACCAAATCTGGTGACAATCATGGAGTTGGAACGCCAGTATTATTTGGAATATCCGTACAATGCGGAGTATGATCACCTTCCAATGAGGTAAATATTTTGCATGATTTTCGAAAGCGGTGAATTTATGTTTGGCCTTCTTGAAATTTGTTCTGTTCAGCAACTCTGTAGTAATACATAGATTTATTGGCTTGAGTAATGATGATAAAAGTGTGTTTGTCCTTGTTCTTGTGGGATTTCAGTTTTTAGATTGGAAAGAATTCCTTGTAAATGGCTTAATGTTCTTTTATTCTCGAATCCTTAGTTGTTTTAAATTGGTAAAGAGTTTGTGTTGACGTTTTGTATGTGTCGGGGAAAGGAATGCTGCGAAATTCTTTGACTCTGCCTATACCAAGCATAGCGTTCACTGGTCGTGCTATTTGTATTAGGAAACCCTGAATTGTTCATGGAATCGATCCAATGCCTGGCTCAACTTTTGGCTGAGCTCATCATCTTTGGAAGTGTTCTCTCGCTCTTTCTCCCTGTCCTAGGTCAGGTTCACTTTCTCATTACGTACGCAAACACCTGCCTTCGTCACGCAGGTCGGCTTTCCAACGGAATCGCGAGTCATTCGTTTCCCACTTATGTCGTTCAATTGTTGTGAGCTTCGTTGAGTACAGGTGTGTATGTGTATTCGCATCGCATTCTGTTGAATCGTCATTCTTTAGCGTATCTTGACACCAGGAGAATATTACAGGAATGGATGGGTTTGCAACAAAGAACAATAACATTATTGCAATACTCTGAGCTGATTTTCGTTCTCTCGTAGCATACCCTTGTCGATTTGAGGTTTTGCTCATAGACGCTGTGTTGTTCATAGTTCATGGGATTTGAGTTGAGATGTGTCTTTTTCTTCACTTGAGTAGCTGCATACAGACTTCTGGTTTTGAACACTTATCTTTCGCAATGTGTGGAAACACAGCTATAATGGGCAGTTACTGTACTATCGACTAAGACATTATAAAAAGCCCACAAGACCATAAACTTGGCTTCTGTTCACCTACCTTCCACGGTAGGTGTGAGGTTAGGTTAATTGGTGAACATGGATCAAAATCAACTAGGACGTTGAAGTGAAATTCTTTTTTTCCTGAGCAACTCTCTAATCTCTCATATAATATTTTATACATTACAATTGCAATCATTCCTCTGCATGTTAAATTGTTTCTTTCATTTATCCCATCGTAATGGCTCACATCATATATATTTAGAACGCCTATTTATGTTATGTGCTCACAGCAACTGCCTCATAAATTGAGGAGCCAGAATCCTCGTAACTGCGGGTAACTGTCACTAGCCAATCATGCTAGGTAGGGAAGTATGCTTTGTAGTGTTTGACCTGCGCTTCCTGAAGGTTTTAGATCTGCACGTTTATAACTTGCTAAGCTAGAAGAGACTGACATGAAGGCGAGGTGGACGCAAGTCCGGATGCTACGTATTTCCTAATGTCATTTCCACTCTAATAATATCTACCTTCCACGTCGCCGAGTGAGTCGAGGAAAATCGGTGCTTTCAAAAGAGAGTTTCTTTCTGACGTTTCGGAGCGGTTGTTATTTCCTCCTTTTCTTGGAATTAGGGGATGTGCACAAATCAGAACAACGGAGACAACATTTCTCGGTTTTACTCCACGGTTGATTTCCTCAGATCTTTAAACTACAAGGAAAAATAAAGCGGAGCAAACGTCGGCACGGGTTCAAGGAGGTGGAGAATCCGCGGCTCCTCTAGCATTGGTTTCCGTCATTTGGGTGGACTTGCGACTGGAGGCAGGTGATGTATGCGCTGCTGTAATTGGTAGTCAGGTGGATGCCCACCGGTGAACTCTGTGCTCAGGAGCAAACTTAGGAAAGAAAATCGATCGAGACTCATTTACAATGCAACAAATCCTAGGAGAATCGAGTAGATGCTCTACATTCGATTTGGAACTAGAATATACTAGCCATTGCTAGCGTGTTGCATACACATTCTGCCTTTACCTTCTCATTCTTGCCATGTCGATGCTGTTGTTTTTATAGATTGCTCTTCTCATCCGTACGTTGCATTATTG
>JABASF010002164.1:0-16337 GCA_019776145.1 Harlomillsia oculata
TGGGTAATATAAGATTCCTTGTGATATTAGGGTGGTGAAAGCTAAAATCGTGTGACCCAGGTCAAACAATTGGATTAAAAAATTGCATTGTCTTTCCAGGACGGCTAGTAAAAATGCCTCCTGCCTAGTTGGTCGGAGAAAGTGGTCTGGAGAGTTGATTTTTTTCAACTGTTGAGAAGATGCAGAGTTCGAGCTTGAGAGAAAGGACGAAAGTACGAAAACTTTTTGGAACCTGATTTTCTGAGAATCATGCCGTATGGTGTTTCTTTTAACAGGGAAAGTAAAGTGTGATGCTTCCCAACCAACCCTATGAAAAAAGGCTTTTAGGCTTTACGGCAAAGTCCGAGGTGAATGGATCGATGTCCGAATTGGGCCCGTGTGTGTGACTGCGTCGCATGTTGCACTGGCACTGCATGAACTGCCCGCCTTTCCCGGGGATTGCGGACAATTCACTTTCTTCGGATACAATCCAACGGGTTTTCCTTTTCTACACACATGCAGACTTGTTTTGTACTTTCTCCTCTACATCAGTTTACTCAAGCATTCTTTTTTTATTCCATGCACTTTTTTGGACAAAACCTGATATTGATGTGATAGTCTATGCCTCCTCTTTAGACCTGCACTAACAGTTTTATGGTAGGCATAAAACCATCTTTACCAAATGGCCCATAAAGTGCTATAAAGGGTTTTCACATTGATCATAATGCGTAAAATTAAATTTATACAGTATTCAGAATGGTATACAATCAGATAATGTTATATAGAACTATAGTATTGCATTGAAATCAAGTCTGCGAGCTTAATGTACCAATTCATTTTCAATTTCAATTTCTGCACTCAGTTGGAATTCGCAATTGGCGACTAACGAGATGTCATATTCCATTATTATTTGCGATGCGATTGCGAATGCGATGTCTCTTCTGATGATAAAAATCTCATTCCTAGTACGAAATAGAAATTACGATGGAAGACGAAAGTATTGAACGCTTTATTGCGACAAAAACTGAGCAGAGATGAGAGGATGAGACTCACTCGAGACTGGAAAGAGAATGAACTGAAGACTCCTGTGAAGACCTTCAAAAGTGTAGAGTGTAGCCCTTTCGTACTTGTAGTTTTTGCTTCTTAAGTTTCACTATTGTCCTTCACGGGATCTTGTAGTTGTCGCATCTGTGGATCTGTACACTCAGAAATCAGAAAAGAATTTCTCTAATGCTCCTTTTTGCACAAAAGTCATGTCGATGTCGTAGAAAAGTTAAAACGCATTTGTGTTGCCGTGAACGAACGTGATGTCATCAAAACAAAAGCAGATATGTCAAGATGATACAAGATGCAAATAAAAGACACAGGAGCAAGAACATGTCAACTGTCAACGTCAACTTTCAAAATTCTTTCTCCAGTGAATAGAGAAACAACGACAATCGAAAGTAGACGTAATTGGGAAAAAACGGTTTTGTTCTAACGCCAAGTTTAACAGGGATGAAAATAGTAAATTCATTATGCATTTTCTGGATTTTTTAACATTTTTTGAAAAAATATGTAAAAATACGTTTTCAATCAAAACCCATGCAAAACGTTTGAGAACGTCTATAGCATTCCAAATAATGCAAAAATGCAAGTAAAGTTAAAGCCAACTCGCATACAACAAGCGAAGTGGACGAATGTGATTGGCTCATGCTGCACATTCACAATTCGGTCGTGGGAAAGGGCAAACGTCATTACGACGTACGACGTAATAATAAGAGAATGAGTCTGAGAGAATGAGTTTGAGTCTTGCAACAACGCAACAAGGCAACAAGAAAATAAAACGACAACAAATAACATGTGATTTGCGAATTTTCTCTTTTCGCAAAAATTATTACCGTGAAATTCTTTAGTTAAATGTGAAAATCTGTCAACTTAATCTGTGAATTATTATTATTTCTTATCGTCATGAGTGGAAGCGGCAAAGAAAAATCAACAGGGTCATCTGCTCAGGATGGAAAAAATATTGCACGAGCACCAACAACTGACCCATTATTGTCTGGACCTGGACAAAGACCATTTCCAGATGCTGGACCAGGATCTGGAGCTTTAGGATCTTTGTAAGTGTCACACTTGGTATTCGCTTTGATTAATCGCGTTCAAAGAAATGAGCGTCTTAGTCCTCTTAGTTCATTTTGTAATTAAATTCTATAATGTATAATGTAGGATTAATCCTTCTGCTGGATCTAGACAAAGACCATTTCCGGATGCTGGACCAGGATCAGGAGGTTTCGGATCTTTGTAAGTGTCACATCGTTTTGATTCATCGCTTTCACAGAAATGAGCATCTTAGTTCATTTGTAATTAAATTCTATAATGTATAATGTAGGATTGATCCTTCTGCTGGACCTAGACAACGACCATTTCCAGATGCTGGACCAGGATCTGGAGGAGGTTTCGGATCTTTGTAAGTGTCACACTTGGTATCGCTTTGATTCATCGCTTTCACAGAAATGAGCATAGTTCATTTTTAATTATATTCTATAATGTAATGTAGGATTAATCCTTCTTTTGGAGATCTTGGAAGAAGTGATTTGGACCCTTTTGGGCGATTTGGTGCGGGAATGATTGCAGATCCTAGAGGATTCCGTCATCCGCGTGAAATGCCAATGCCAGGAATCCCTGGAATACCACCGTAAAGCCTTATGTTTATGAATGCGTGTAAAAATTATGGATAGTTAATTGACAATTGCTTCAGTGTATCATTACTTCATTAATTAATCAATTTTTTCAGACCACCCGGAGCACGTTTTGATCCTATCGGTCCCCCGATGCCATCAAGACCGAATACAGGATTAGGAAGTTTCGCTTACCCAAACCCTGACGAACCACCACCACCAGGTTTCAACGACATGTTTATGTAGATCTTCCAAAGATTCCTCGTCGTCGCTATTCATAATTTCGAATCAATCAATGAATTTTTACTTTTGATCTTTTGATTATACTATGTGAATTTCTAATATTACATTATGTCATTATTTGTTTATGAATTCCTGGTTAAGTGTGATTAATGTAACCACAACCATTTACTCAGCGGTATTACGGATCCTATGTTAAGTTTTAAGTAATCATAAAGATTGATCAGTTCAAGTTATCAAAATTGTAATTAGTATTACATTGTTTTGTAAAATAAAATTCAAGAACATCGCAGCGCATTATCTGCGTTACATGTCAATTTTCATTAAACCCGTTTAACCTTTAAGCGCTTGATTGATTGAATAATTTATCGGTCCTTGAGTTTTTACACTTCACGTTGAATCTCTTGGCTTAATATTATCAAAGTGCAAGTGAGGGTTATATTTTCGTTTTTTCGCATTCGTGTATAAAAATCAAAACTGCTCAAATAAAGCATTTCATTTTAATAAGAGAAGGCATTGCTAAAATGTACAAGTTCGCTGTTGTTCTGTTAGCGTCCGCCCTTGTGGCTCATGTCACCGGACATGGGAAAATGATGTACCCAATCAACAGATCTTCTGTTTGGCGTGATCCGCAGTTTTCTCATTTAAGTCCACCACCCAATTGGAATGACAATGAACTATACTGCGGAGGTGTTCAGGTGCTGACAACATTTTTCATAATATAATATATAGACTCATTGTCATTCATCATTCATTCGGCAACATTCATTTCATTAATTTGGGAATTGATTAGAACCAACATGGACAAAACGGTGGACGATGTGGACCCTGCGGTGACAACTGGGCTCATCCAGTTCCACGGGCAAATGAAAATACTGGTCAATATGGACGTGGAATCATGGTTGCTAATTTTACTGCTGGACAGGTACGTCTAGCGAACCTCTATCTAAAGTTATTACGATATATACTTCAAAAAGTTAATAGACATTATGAAAATTCATTTGCCACCAGGTCGTCGACGTCAGCATCGACTTGAATGCTGCACATTTGGGTCATTTTGAATTCAGATTGTGTGAACTGACCAATCCAAATGCTCCAGAAACCAATGAATGTTTCACGCATCTGCTTCAGCGCAGTGACGGGAGCGGTTATCAGTTTCCAGTTGACAAAGGACCAAGCATTTATCGGTGCAGTGTACGTTTGCCTGCTTCACTGCGTTGCTCACACTGTGTTCTTCAATGGCATTACCGAGCAGGTATAAGATCTTGTACTTCAAATGACACGGCCACATTTCGAAATGTTCAACATGTTCGAATAAGAAAACTAACTGCTTTCCATAGGTAACACTTGGGGACAATGCGAAGACGGAAGTCAAGGACTCGGATGCGGCCCTCAAGAAACATTCAGAGGCTGCTCTGATATTTCCATTCGATAAATAATGTCAAATTGAACATTCATTTGTCACGAGCTGATACATTATGTAAACGAATGCAAAATCAGAATCAGTAACAAAACTAATAAATCAACTCAATTCATTATCAAAGTTCAATAAATGCCAATCAGAATTTCAACATTTTATCTCGTGTCGTGACATTGTTTAATAATTGGACAATAAATTGGCAACTAACCAATCCCTACATGCAGTTTGTAAAAGGACAAAATTCTTGCCACTTATGACAGGTGAGGTGACACAGACACATACGACATTTTGTTCCATCATCTTGCCTAGCTCTATATCGCGACAGAGATTTTGAGATCATAGATATGATATGATGCTCGTTACAAAAGTTAGAATTCAGTGAGTGTGATCATGTGTGTTTGTTCATGTGTTCATTCATCAAACTAGTGCATTTGAATTTGATCTTGAATGTAGGTTAAAATGTCGAAAACGTTGTTGTTTAGTATTGTCGTAGTGTTATGCACAGTTTCAACGGCCCAGGACAACGATCGCGATGATCATTTCCACTATGGAAAGTTTCCTTCCAATTTTCGATGGGGATTTGCCACTTCAGCATATCAGATTGAAGGAGCTTGGGATAAAGATGGTAAGAATTATATTACGAGTTATGCAGAAAAATGCAGATGCACTTAATAAATGGTTAATTTACTCATCAGGTAAAGGTATGCATATTTGGGACACTTTTGTCCGGGAGTCTGGAAAAATTCGAGACAACAGTACCGGAGATGTAGCATGTGATTCTTATCATAAGTATCCACTGGATGTGCAGTTGCTGAAGGACTTAGGGGTAACGTGCTACAAAATACGCATTTTACATGGAATTGAATGCAATTTTTCTACAATTGGCAATTGCTGTCATTTTGAAATTTTAAAATACATTCAGGCAAAAGTTTACCGGTTCTCACTTTCATGGTCACGCATTTTACCATCTGGCTTCTACACAAACGAAGAATCTATAAATCCTAAAGGAATCGAGTATTATGTAAACCTCTTGACTTTGCTCTTGGACAATGGCATTGAACCAATGGTCACAATTTACCATTGGGACTTACCGCAACCAATTCAAGATCTGGGAGGATGGCTGAATGAGTCCAATTATGTTCATTTTGCAAATTTTTCTCGAGTCGTGTACGACAAACTTGGGAAAGTGAATGACAGAGTTTTGGTCAAGGAATGGATTACCTTCAATGAACCTTGGGTGATTTGTTGTGAAGGGCATTCCAGTGGAGAAATGGCTCCTGGAATAAAACAACCCGCGGATGGTCCTTATCTTTGTGGACACACGATCCTTAAGGCTCATGCAGAATCCTACAGAATTTATCATGATGAATTTGCAGAGAATCACGGTGGGCGTGTTGGAATTACTTTGGACAGTGGCTATTATGAACCAGCGGATCCTCAAAATGTGACTCATATTGAAGCAGCTGAAAGAGCACAATTATTTAGAGTAGGTTTAGACTTTACATTTTAGACTGTATTTTATTAATAATTGTTTTTAATTGCAATTCCAACATTTAACATTTAATGTAGCACGGCTGGTTCGCGTTCCCAATATTTTTTGGAGATTATCCAGACGTAATGAAATGGCGAATTGGAAACCGAAGTGAAGAAGAAGGGCGCAACACATCCAGACTTCCTGAAATTGATGCACAAATGTCGCAAATGCTTAAAGGTGGAAAACAGCAAAGATAACAAGATGTTAATTAAACCAGCTCACGGAATTTCATGTAAATGATAAAATTTTTCGTAGGCTCGTGGGATTTTCTCGGTCTCAATCACTACACGACCCAATTGACGGAACCTCAAGTAGACAAAACACAAAATGGATGGTACATTGACCAAGACACAAAAACATACTTTGACGCTAAATGGCCACCTTCAGCAGCCAACTGGCTTCGCGATGTTCCATGGGGTTTTCGAAAACTGCTCAAATGGATAAAAAAGACATACAATAATCCTGAAGTCATTATTACCGAAAATGGCTATGCGGATTGGCCAGATAGGAAAACAAACGATCCTGAAAGAGTCAATTATTTCAAAGGATACATCAATAACATGTTAAAGGCAGTAGAAATGGACAAATGCAACGTAACTGGTTACACCGCTTGGAGTCTCATGGACAATTTTGAATGGTTCAGAGGATACACGTGAGTGACACGGCCTTGTTTAAGCTTAATTTACTCAATTGTTTTGAAATGAACAGCCTATTGTTTTTGTTACGTGCAAAAGCGAACGATATGGAGTTCATTACGTGGACTTCAATGACCCAGAACTCAAAAGAGTTCAGAAGGATTCTGCCAAATTGCTCAAGGAGATTTATGCTGACAATGGATTCGTGGAGAAAAACCAGTCAAATATGCTTGCACTTAGCACACTCATTTGCACCATTCCTTTGATTGTTAATCTTTTGTTGTAAACAATGTACGCAAATTAATAAGCTAATTTATGATATATAATTGACATATTATCTGTCATCTGTCTGTCACATTATCACATTCCTTGCAAGGAAATAACAAGTGCTATAGTTTGATTAGCAATAATAGACAAAAATGTGAAGGTACACGGTTTGTCAATGAAATACATGGATCCCACTCGAATTGCAAATGGTTTGCATGCTCTCAAGCGTAAACCTGTTAATTTATCTGTATTTTTACTTCGCTTCCATTTCTCCAGGACTGAATTTGATAACTCAAAAACACTGGCTTCCAAGGACAAGTAAATGAGTGCGCATACAATGTAAGTGAGTGATGTAGTAGTCATAAAAAATCGAAACATGATGGGTAAACGTGATCCAATGACAAGAATCATCCCGAAAATAATTACAGGTACGACTGCACATAGTATTTTCGTTGGAAACAGAAACAAATTGCTGTAAGTCTCATTCACAATCAGAGTTAGGACGTTTAGTTGAGAGTAACTATGAAGGAGAGCGGATGGATTTGTATGAATTTGTTTGAGTCGCAATTGATTCAGGATGCATCCTGCAGTTTGGTAATAAGCAAGCACTGACCAAAGAGCAGTTAAAGTGAATCCTAAACTAATGACCACAAATCCCGTATCAGTTAATGTGTAAATGAATACTTGTAGGTCATGCTTTAGTTTTAACAAAGTATGCATAAAATAAGGAAGGTCTGGCCACATCAAATACACAATTGGGTACAGCACAGGCAGAAATGTGAATTGGTACTCGATGAACATAAACAGAGCTTTTAGTTGAATGTCTGCCGATTGTATTTGAACAATTTGAGTTCTCAGTTTCATTATTTGCTTGTGTAGAGTCACATTGTTTTCACACGTTGGGTCCCAAATCCAATTCTGAGAAATGATCACTTTTGCAATGGCCGAAAATATTAAAAAGATTTGAAGGGACAAGCTTATTATATCGTTACGATCCCTGTAGAGCTCGGCATGCCTTTTGAGCTGAAGGATTCCAAACACAATTTGACACAGATTCCACAAATTGACGGTGACATTCACCCAATAAAAGATTTTGGGGATGATGTTACACTTGAGCAAACGTCTTTTTTGGGGCACATTGATACAGCAGCGTTCTTCGGGAGTGCACTTCGTGCAGTATTGTAAAGTGTAAGGATTTCTGAATGTCCACAACCGGAAGAACTTGTCAAAATACTTATCTACAACGTTTTTTAATGTATTCATGTTTATTTACAGATTTCAATTTCAAAGTCTTAAGCTCAGCTTACGATGGGTTTTGAATCCTTTCAAGGGACACAGCAGTATGTGCATTTCCAGACAGAAATCGATTGATTTTGGAGTTGGCCCACGAATAAATTATTGAAATAGTGTGACATGGTGACATTTTATAGTTATTTGATGCCGTCTATCTAGCTTTATATAATACAATAATGTTTGTACTATACCTCTTTTGTACCTTTAATTTTTAATACAACGTTTAAGGTTTAACGCATAATCTCTCGATCATATATGCATTAATTGTATAAGTGAAAAATAATTTAATAAGCTTTACGCAAAACGAATTCAATAGCCAATCAACAGTAGACAGTAAGATAAGCATCACAGTGTCTCGCAAGCTCGCCGATCATGACAAAAGCTGTTTCAGTTGACCTGATAATCTACTTAACTCCGACATTGTCAGGAAGTAATGGAATGAATTAGATTATGTTAGGTTAGGAAATGAAATCCATCCATCAGTTCAGAACAAGTCCTCCTCCTGTTCATCTGTTCTTCCAATACCCAGAAGGGCATTTCCAAAGTAAATATTATTTCAGATATGAAAAACAGAAAACACTCACTTGACTTGACCTCCCACGCCAGAAAATGACATAATATCCTGCTTCTTTATAGGTTACTGTTTTGCAGAAAAGCTTGCGGGCTAGAAACAATTTTATTAGTCTTGAAAAGGTACTGCAGTTGCAACAGTTTCGAAATTAGAATTCCTTACTCAGCTCACAAAACAAAATGTACAACATTATCGGTTCCGTATTAATTTTGTGTTCTGTCGTATCGCACGTGAAGGTAAATGACAAAAGTATACCTTATAAGATAAAGCACGATGTATAGTCCGTCATTATGTTTATTATAAATAAATCTTTCATACATTATTCAATCGCAAGGCACAATCGGGTGAAAAGCCAACTCCAAGAGACATTGGTGGAGCTATTTCAACTCCGTTTGGTGGCTATTACGGTGGGCTCGGCCCTGGAGGATTTAATGGCGGATTTGGTCCAGGAGGATATTAACGGCGGTTTCGGCCCAGGAGGATTTAATGGAGGGTTAGGGTTAGGACCTGCTGGAGGATTTAATGGAGGGTTCGGTCCTGGAGGATTTAATGGAGCACTTCAAAGTCCGTTCATTCCAGGCGGAGGAGGTTTTGGGCTTGGACCTCAACTTTCTCCATATGGGAATCCGTTTGGTTTCGGTGGATTCTTTCCAGGTGGATTTGGTGGATCTGGAATTGCGACAAAATGGATCTCTTTTGTTTCCTGGAGTTCCTATTCAAAATTTATACCCACCAGCATCCTCGTCCGATATTACAAACCCAATTCCAGTAGCTAGTTTAGGCTTAGGTGGAACTGGAGGTGCAGTTGGGAGATAAGAATATGCTTTTCAAAGTAGATTAAAACTTTTATGAACCTAATTTAAATTGTAGATTTCATCAATATATATTGATAATAAAAAATATTGTGTATATGTTGTGATTGTAATTGGAACTCAAATGTGATTTTATAACTTATATTTTACTGACTGACAAGTGACAAGACAACCAATGAATTCTAAAGGAGAAAGTCCGTAAATATCCGTAGATGTAGAGAGTTTACATAAAGCATTAAAGCTTACTTATATAGCTTACAAAGACCAAAATGCCTAAACTGCTACTATATATACTACTGCATAATACAGTTAGGTACACAAACCCTTTCATGGTGAACTGAACACTGAGCAACCATTAACCATGATAATTGTATTTGTTTTTGTGTCTAATAAATAATTGCCTTGAATGTGGAATTCTGTTCAAGCTAAATTAGCTTTGGGACGTATCAAATATCAGTACTCATAGTCAGCACACACTCATCGTACACTATATTCCTGAATAGAAAACCTCCAGCATCCTGCTAGATTCATTACGCTCAAGTTCAACTTATTGATGATCAATTGATCAATTTCAATGATCATCGTGATTAGTAGAAGATATGATGGTTTTTGTTATTATCATTGCCATTCCTGTTACAGCTTCTGAATTGAATACTGAAGGAATAAAGCTATTTAAGAACAAATAGCGCAAATTGAATTTCTTTATTACTGTGTGACTGTGAAGTAAAAGCGTGGAAGATGAGAATTGTTGGGTTATTCGTATTTGTATTTGCACTTTTGGAATGTCTGCTTACGAGTTTTGTTACACCGTGTAATCTCGTAAAGAATTTCGATGGTTCTTGTTTTGATTTGCAAGCAACACCGTATGTCACCAAAGAAAATTCGAATTTCGGTCCTTTCATTGAAGGCACAAGTGTGAATCCTCACGGAGACATTTTTGCAGTGAATTATGGAGATTCCAGTAGAACGTATCAACTGGGGCAACTTTATCCAAAACAGCGATTGTTCTACAGAGATCGCAATACAAAATCCTTATTGAATGGAATTCGGTTTAAGAATGCTCACACTGCTTTCATAGCAGACGCCGTCAATCACCGAGTCTTGCGACTGACCGTAAACTGCAACAATGAAGTTGTCAACAGTCAACCTCATTGTTGGGACAATTCCATGTTACAACCGAATGATTTGACATTAAGTCATGCTACTGGAACCATCTTCACTTCCGGAATGAAATGGATTTCCGACACCAACAATACTCACGGCGACTTATGGTCCTGTTTGCCAAACGGCACAGCTCAACGTCTTGATGTCATGGGACGGACGAACGGCATTGACTTGTCACCCGATGAAAAATGGTTGTACGTCTCCGAATCTTACAACCGAGATGGAACTCCCTACATCCAACGAATTTGGAAATACCAAGTTGATGTGCAAAATGGAAGATTTTCTATCAAACAAATATTTGCTGATTTCCAGCAGTTAGATGGATCAGTGACGGCGGACATTGACGGAATCAAGACTAATGTCAACGGATTGATATTCGTAGCTCGACACGGTGGACAACAGGTTGCCGTCCTTGACCCAAATGGACATCTTGTTGGCAAAATTGCATTGAGTTTTCCAAATCCAACTAATCTGGAATTCGGCGGACCAAACGGAACCACTTTATTCATTGTTGGTCAATGTAGTGTCAAAGGAAAGGGGTGTGTCGACACTGTAGAAATGTCACATCCGGGACACTCGTGGAGCCAACTGCAAAAACATTCATTTCATGCAATTTTGTAAAGATATATTTTATAAACCATAATAAATAGCTGCTATAAATTGCAAAATCTTAATTTTTAATACGCCCTTCGGCCTTCGAGTCCTTGCACATTCTCATTCGGGCACATTTGTTAAAGTTTAAAATAACTAATAAATTAATTATTACAATATTATTTAACAATTTAACACAAAAATGTCAATGTCGTATCGTAAACTCTTACTAATTCTTGTTTTTTGTGGCATTTTTGCATTTTTCTCATTGTTTGCATGAAGCTTGAGTTTTGTGCTAAAGCGAAGGTTTCCCACAAACGCGGTTTTTCATGATCTCTTGCCAACTCGGCAAAGCAAAGACAGACGGCAAATCGGCAAAGAAACATTTTTTATACACGCATTAGTCGTTGACTTTCATTTGTCATCCTTATGGTCCAGTTGACATTTCCAAAAGAATTTAGTAAGTAAGTGAATTTTATCACCGGACTTTTCTTTTAATATTTAGTTAATCTTAATGTTAACTTGACTTCTGTGCGTTCTTGTCTGTTTGTACCGGAAGCATGTTAGAAGTTATGCAATCCCTAGTTATGGTTTTATTTTACTAGTTTTGATAGTTTTCAATTTTTTTTAAAGTTGCAGATGAAGTGGGAATATGAATTTCTTGGACACGTCATCGCGGCTCAGTTTTGAGTCAGAAGAATTCCACACTGCCACATTTTCAGTGGATGAATTTATACAGCGGAAACGACATGTGGTTCCTTTGGATGTGCTAAGGGATGATTTGGGGTCGCATCTTAAATACCTTCGATTTTCCCTCATAGAACTGATTAATCAAGACTATGGACAGTTTGTTAATTTGTCTTCTAATTTGGTGGGTTTGGATGGTCGAATACAAAACATTATGGGACCACTTCAACGTGCGCAGACAGATTTGCAGGTTAAATTAGAAATAACAAGCTGATTTTTCAAATCGAATTTCAATTTTTAATCGTCTGAATAATTTGTGCTCATTGCAGGGTTTGCAAGATAACTTGAAATCCACTTTCACAACGCTGCAAGATGAAATGAAAAAGGTTCAGGATATTAGAAGAGGACGAGATCAACTTCAATGTTTAAGAATGGCAGTGTGTGCATTAGAAACTGCAGAGAAGTACACTGTGAAACTACCTGTCGACATTGTAACGAATTCGGATTTTGAGTTACTGAAAAGTGCATGTGAAGAAACGGCAGAGACCCAACATCTTTTGATTCGATGCTGTTGTTCACCTTTGAAATCGTCTTTAGAAGATGTAAGACATCACTATCACTTTTAAAACGAGAGTTTGTAAAAAATGAATTTGTGTCATTAATCATTAGTCATTACTAAACGGATGAATTTTATTTCAGCGTCTTGAACA
The DNA here is from genome assembly GCA_019776145.1 of Harlomillsia oculata. NCBI lineage: Eukaryota > Metazoa > Arthropoda > Collembola > Entomobryomorpha > Oncopoduridae > Harlomillsia > Harlomillsia oculata. The sequence goes on from JABASF010002164.1 coordinate 12,564, forward strand.
TGTTCGCAAGAAGGCTTTGTCAAGTTTGGGAACTCTGTTGCAAATATACTGCAATGTATCCAGCTCAAGTGGACCTTCAAATCTAATTCTTCCGGAAAAAACGAATACTGAATCCATTGTAGTAGTTAGGACTTTATTGCAATTGTACTCTGAATTGAATTGTGAGAGTTTTGCTGAGACTGTCTTTATTACCAGTGTTCTTAAACCATTGTGTGATACAATTCTCACGCGAAAAGGAAATATGAGTGCACTCCTCGATGAAATGGAATCACTTATGAAGATATGCCCTGTGATTGTGGTTTCCAAAGATGTGGTCGAATATCCATGGATGGTCAAGTTTGATTTCCTGTCTCGAGGGATTTTTACCCAGGTGTCGACAATCCTCGCCAAACATTTCCCTCACATTTGCTCACCGGCTAATCCTGATAGCTTTCACCAAAACTGGATGCGTTGTGAGAATTTCATTTCGACTGTGGAGTCTGCAATGCCCACACAGTCTCATTTGGTTGCATTTCGGGAATCAGATTCTTTCAAGGAGTTTTTATCCAAGTGGCAGTTCCCTGTATACTTCCAGTTACGGTAAAATAATAATACGATTAATGAAAGTTATCATATTAATTCAACATTTTGAAATCAATTTAATTTCTACATATGATTGTACAGATTTCATACTTTGGCTATGGAATTAGAACCTGCATTATCCACAATATCCGTTCCATGTCCTAATCCTGATTTCAAATTAGACGTTAGTAGAGTAGTAGTTCACGTCGTCAATCAGGTACGTATTGCAACACATGGTCACAAAGTCACAATGATATGAATGATATTATTACTTTATCTGGTCAATTGTTGACAATTGTTTATTTTTTGACAGTGCTGGAATAAAGAGAAGATTTTTATACTTCATATCGCTGGTCGATTCCTCAAAGCCAGTGCCTTGTTCATTTCTCGTTATGTGAAAGCTCTAAGGACTGAAATTGCTTTAAACAAAGATGTTCAGATTCCACTATTGTTGAGTGCCTACTGTGATTTAACCATGAGCGAATTGGTGTTACGACAAATCCTGACTACCAAATTAGATGAACTTTTTAATGTATTGCAACCTTCTTCTGGGAGCGAAGTTAGAAATGGTTCTGAGAGTGGCTCTAGTTCTAGTCCTACCCACGATTTTCTATCAGGGTTTGAATGGGACGAAACACGAAATTGTCTTCAACGTAGACTGATAGAAATCACAGTGAATCAAACTACATCCAGTATATCCGCCGTTACCGAAGTGCCTAGACTCTTCAGACGAACAAAACGTGACGTCCCAACTAAGTGCAGCGATTATGTTGATTCAATGTTGCAATCTATATCGTCACTCAAAACCCAAATCATGGACTTCCATCTCAATGACCTTTGGGACAGCATCAGTGTTGAAATTGCAACACAAGTGATCCAAATGTACGTGCTAACAAATAATTATTATACTTCATCATTCATCATCCTTCAGATCTCTGGGCAAACACTACTTGAAGTAGTTTGAAAGAATGTGAAAAATGTATCAATTTCATGCAAGCTAATTTGGGTTCACATTATATTTTAGGTATCTTATGCAAGTTCAAGAGCTGCTGACATCAGTGCAGCGTATGGAGGAAAGTCTTAAGAGGCTGAAAAAAGTAAAAGGTCAAAACAGTATAAACCAAACTTCGCTAGATGCTGGGGACCAAAAAGCTTTGTCCGATGACGATAAGATTCGATTGCAAATACAAATCGATGTAAAGCACTTCAGTTCACAGGTACAATTTCATCATTATTCATCTTAAGTCCATAAATGTTTTGCAGAGGTATAGTTGGTATGAATTAAAATTTCTGTTTTTTGCAGGTACGAATATTATGCCAAGGAACAAATACTTCCAGCATTGAAAAATTGGTCAATGATTTGAATATAAATATGTGACACCTGCCGACCTATATGCAATAATAATATTAACCTAAGCTCGAGTTCGGTAATTATCAGTAATTTATTACATCAGGATTAATTTATACGCTGATATTTAGATGCAATAAAAATTTAATTGATTTTAAAATAAACCTACAAAACAATGACCTGCTATAAAACCCACAACTCAAAAGCTTAATGTTTAGATTTTAGATACTAGTACTTAGTACATAAACATTCATATTAAAAACGACGGCGTCTAATTTAATCTGAGTCAGACCCTGCAGATGAATCAGATTTGTCGGATCCCGAAGATGCTGATCCAGAACCAGATTTAGATGGTGAAGCCTTATTAGCTTTGGTTGGGGATGGGGAACTTCGACGTGACTCATCCGAGGAAGAAGAGCCAGAACCGGATCCGGAACCACTGCCCTGCGGTGTTCGCGAACGGGAACGAGATCGAGAACGTGATCGCTTTTGAGGTTTTCGCACTATAATGATAAAATAGTGTTACATCATTACAATGATAAAAAACACGGAATGAGGAACGTCAATCACACATTAAAGGATTTTACACACGTACCTTCTCTATCTGACTCTGAACCTGAATCAGATCCAGAATCCGAACCAGATCCTTTCCCTGATCCTTTATCTTCTTCCATAGGTGAACCAACAGGCGTGGATTTGGATTTGTCCTCTTCGTCATCCGATTTTTCTTCTTCCGACTTTTCGTCCTCGTCCTCGTCTTCATCCTCTTCTTGTACTATTTCCAAAGCTCTTTCCCTCTTTCTCTGGAATTTATAGTCCGAAGTTGCAAGCGGTATATGCTTCACGCACAACTTTGTATTCAGTTGCTGATTCGTTGGTCGAACCCGGCGTTTGTTCAGACGAACCCTGTGTATTACAATTTATGCATAGTTAGGATTTTAATCAATGTCAGTCCACATTCTTTCAAAATGGACTCATCTAAGGATGCGTTTTAACTCACCTAGTTTCGAGTTCATTATAAAATAGTCCTTCATCTCTAATAACAAAGAAGTAATTTTCCTCGTAATTCTTCGTATGCTTTCCCTTAACATTCCAGTTGTACTCCCGAGCCATTCTATATTCATAAGTTTCGTCTTCTTCATATTCTTGGTTAGTATCGGTGTCCTTTTTCCGTTTCTCCAGTGTTTCTTCAGTTGGAAGAAAGTAAGCCACAAACTGCTCTCCGCTTTCATCCATGACACCTCTGCAAATTATATATTCAATAATAATGAATTACTTCCAGCTTTAGCTCGTAATTTCACGAACAAGAAGGAAGAAGCACAAGCTCAGTCATGAAATGTCATCTCTTTCGTACGTACAACCTTAGGAACAACTACATAAGACAACGGATCCTCAACAAATCTAAAGACTGTTACCAGACTTCGTTTCGGAAGCTCACGTTACATTATGTTTGTACTTTGTTTGTAACATACGTCGAATTCGCCTTTTAATCGTCATTGCTGTTCATAAGTATTTTGATCAATGACTGAATGACTGTAAGTACCTGATCATAGCTTGAGACATTTCTTCAATCTGTGCCGGAACAGAGCGACCAACTGGTGCAGGATCCGAATCAAATATAACCTAAAAACAATTAGTACACCGTTCTTTAGGTTGTATAATATGAAAAGGAGGGCCAATTATTTCAATGTTTCGAATGACAATTACCTGAGCGCATGGATACTTCCATAACTGATAATCTGGGAATACTGGTAAGATTTCAACGGGAACAACTCCCGGTTTCGAGAAATGTGATTCAATAGGTATTAATGCATCATCAAATGTTTTCTCAATCGCCCTAATTTGAGAATCTCTGTCCATGTAAT
>JABASF010002165.1:0-16317 GCA_019776145.1 Harlomillsia oculata
AGTAGGTCTAAATAGCTTCCTATGACTTGACAAGTTCAATGTTTCAGTGTAATTATTTTTTTATTCTTGTTCATTTAGATATTTTCGCGAAAGTGGAGGTCAATCCCCATCGTTGAAAAACTTGATTCGAAGGCATTTCAACGTGGATTTCCAAGGCGGAGAACACTCTTCTGTAAGATTTATTTACAATTAAAATTAATCATTAGTAGTGTACAGTGTACAAGTGCCAAGTCAGCTGCTGTAGCTGTAAGGGAAGCTTAGTGTTTGATTTTCATTCCGTTGTACTTTTTCTTGGACATTTCAGGTAGACGACGCACAGGCCGCAATGTGTTTGTACATGTCGGATCGAGACAGATGGGAGCGTTTATTAAAAGTATCTCGTTAACGTAACGTTAACTCATTTACTTGTAAAAGGCTTCTAATTCTTCATGGACCGTGCCACTGTATTGTATGGATATGGATACGTTATTTTATGCTATATTCACTGTCAGGATTTGTTGTTTACCAATTTCCACTATAAATTACTGAATTACAAAGGCTACAACTTTTTCCATCAAGTATAGTCGCGAGCAGTTTAAAGGTATCGTTTCAAATAGTCGTAAGAAAATCGTAAATGATGATTCGTATAATGTTATAATTTATTAAGGTATTGTATTTGAACATACAAGTCTTGTACTGTGCAACAGTAAGTTTAAAATAGTATAAGGGTTAGTCGACTTAAAATCGGATACGATTTAAAAGAAAAGAATAAAAAAATATTGGAAAACTACGTTTTACACAACAAAAACTGATGGATTTTGCATACCTGTGAAACACGCGTAATTTGAGTATATACTACTGTAGCATACTGCATAATTTGAGTACTGTAACTGCCATTAATGTGACTTATGATTAGATTATGAATGCAATGAATCGTTCAGCTCTATTCTATTTCTATTGATCAACAACATCTGTAGATTTATCATCTGAAATCTCATTGCTATTCAAGAAATTGACTAAATAAGATAGAACCACAGAAATTGTTTTGTGTTAGTAACGGTTATTGTGGATGTGGAGTGGATGACATTGGCTTTAACATTATTTATTTCAGTTCAGTGGTTTTACTACCTCATCCAAATCGGATGGTCCATTGTGCCGAAGTAACTTTTATTAAACGAACAGTAACCAGAAAAAGTTTTTTGTTATTCTATATAAAACTGATTTGTGTATAACAATAGCGTAGTAATAAATATGTGAAGGATACTGTTAAGGCATTGGCAGTATTTTTTTCATCGTGACTTTAACGCTATTCGTATCTCCGGAACTTATTATTTGGATGTCTTTCTTATTAATGGATGGGAGAGGTGGTGGAGGTGGCGGCGGCGGTGCCGGTGCCGGTGGAGTACATAGAACTGTAGTTTTAGATTTCATTTCTTCTTCTGATTTGAATCTGCATGTCTCTACTAGTGTCGACGCATTTACAGTTTTTACAGAAGGTGTGCTGCCTGTCATGATATCGCTGGATTCGAGCATCTGAAAACATTAATGATGTTGCATTACTTCATACTTAGTTAGCCAAGTTAGCACTAGCACCATAGAGAATTATCTTGGAGCAAATAGTGTGCGAAAACCGTACTTTGTGAATTACTGGAGAATTACCCCCGTAAACAATAATAGGGTCGCATAATTCATAACCAAGTTTTTTGTAAAACCCTTGTTGTCCAAACGTGGTTAGAAATACAGTTCGGATTCCTTTCCTAAAAGTGTTGAGTATACAAATGCATAAAACATGTAATACATTTGTTATTATAATTGGTTAATTCGGTTGACAACTGACAACTTACGTTTTCACAAACGATTCAGTCTTGTTCATCATAACCGTTCCGAATCCTTTACCACGAAGGTTATCTGCTATAACCACTTTGTCCCAAAGTCCGACATTCATATGATTAATGAGTACCAACAACTTATTAATGAGTTCATGCAATTTTTGAGTGCTAAGCTAATTATATATCATTGTACTATTTGATCAAACTCATTTACCTGATTCCACAAAACAAGCATCTCGATGACCGGGTACCGAACGAATTTTGCTATGGCCAACCACACGATGAGGTTTCACACGGTTATCAAGCATGACAAGAGAAACTGGTAATGATTCTATCGAACCCTGTTCAAGACTTCTTAACCTTTCAGGTAATAAATGAATCCATATTTATTAATAACTGGTTTAAATAATATACAGATGATTTTTCATTAACCGAAGCGCTCTGGAATATTATATAAAGTATGTGCATTTCAATTTTCAATATTTCGAAGGATTTAGGATCTTAGGAATTAGGATGATAATGATTTTTGATTTTGTTTTGAAGATCCAAGCTTCCAACTTCCAAGCATGATATGATAATTGATAAGCATTATTATTTATATACTTTCATTTCATCATTTCACTTTTTTTACCTTGCAGCTTTGCTTCTTGGCCACTGGGAATTTAAAAGCTCAACACATTGTTCCATGTACTCTGTATGTTCCTGGAGACAAACTATGGAAATTCCTTCCGTTGAAATATTCGCATTCATGGCCATGGTTCACCGTTCTCGTTAACTCGGTTTAATGTTTCATTTAAGATGATTGATATCGAGGTCAATTAATGGATAAGCTTCCGAAGCTCTTGCCGTATGTTCTTTACTTCTTATAACTACTGCAGCGTGCCGGCGTGCCCATCATACTGTCAATATCTCTGAAAGACATAATCAAACATTAATGATGAGCGTATGGCTGATTGTGATTATGTGATAATTCGTGTAGTACTGGGGTATCTTGATGCATTCAAAATGGAAACTATCGAGTTGATAGAAAAGTCAACCAGGAAATTAAAAGTGGAAAAAAACTGAATTCACAGATTATGATTATGATTCATAGAAAAGAAAGCTATGAAAATATTAATGAAAATTATTTCTCGTTCATTTACATAAATAGCAAAAAGGGGATAAAGATAAAGTGTCAAATGGCAATTATGGCAGAGTAAAGCAATGCAAAATGCAAATTCAAATGCAATAGCATGACCCCAATTATATAATAAATAAATGCGTTGCTTCTTCTGCTCTTCTGGCTATATTTTGCATTGAATTGACACAAAGCCGCAACAACGCAACGCAACGTGCCCATCGCCCATGCCCACTACACCACATTATAAGCACTACTTCTATACATTTGAGTTTTTGTAGCTCTCTCATCATCTGGAGGAGTTGGAGTTGTGGAGACCTCAAAAGCTGAACTCTGTAGAATTTGAGAATCATGTGCTTTTTGTGTATTCATTAGGTAGATTCTGGTGATTGATTTTAATATGAGGCTCTTTAGTCTTTATTACCCTCTGTCTCCAGTCGTTCCACGGACAAGGAAGAGGACACAAGGTTCTTCAACTTGTAAGACGTTAGCAGTTAGCACTTTAGACTTTACGCTTCTAACTAAAGTGTCGTCCTTCGAGTTATAAAATCGGTTTTTTGTCAAACACCCAAAAGCCCAAACTAAAAATAAACTTATTTTGTAATATTTTTTTCGGCGTTTTTGTCCGGCTGTTCAGTGGAACTGTTGTTCTCTGGAACGTGTTCACTGTACTAGACGTCTGAGCGGATTATGGTAAGTTGAAATTAATATTTGATTGAATCATTATTGATCTGATTCGTGAGTCGAGTTGTGGACACGGTGCACTCTTTAAGATTCTCACGAAATTTGATTTCGCCAGACTGCTTTGGCACGAACGTCACGGACTCTTCCTTGCGGACTCAGTTGAATTGTTGGCCTTGGACATATCCGAATTTCTCGTTACTTTCATGTGGATATTGTGAACATTACATTATCATTATCATCAAATCATCATTTCGGTCACAATTTGCTGGAGCAGACATCCAGTTCTCACATCACCTGTTTATTTTTGAACCAAGACCCGACTCACTACTGGATTTCCACGGACTTTATCAAGACGAAGAGAAGCTAATTTCCATAAAACTGGATGATTAGTAGTTGAGTTCCGTGGATCTGTCGTTACCATTATCGTCACGAGGTTGTTCGATCTAAAGCCATGGGGTCTGTCTGGAAACGATTGCAACGAGTGAACAAGAGAGCTGCCAAGTTTAACTTGGTCTTCTCATTTGAAGAATTGACAGTTGAAGCTACCAAGAAATGGTAAGTTTTGTTCATTTTTCACAGTTCTTCTTAATTTTAATAATGCATGCATGGGTGGTCACTTGTGAACTTAGTGAGCAGACGACTAGTCGACCCAACCTTTCTTGGTTTCTGGTTCCAATTGTATAATTTACATAAAGTCAAAGTATACTGTAAACTGTAGTTATTATTACGTTTTGTTCTTCTGGTCTGATAATATGCTCGTGCCGTCGTGCCTCATGCATTCGCAGTTCAGTCTCTTGTCTTGTTTACGTTTTCCCGTAGGCAATTGCTTGTGGAAACATAAATATTTACATTTAACGTAAGTCTTGTGTTCCGTTTGGCATATGTCTTCTTTGACAAAGACAGTTTTTATTATTAAATGCAGCTTAAATGCAAGTTCCATTAATAAATACTGAAATTCAGCTTAGGTTTAGGTAATGTCATTTATTTGAGAGCACTTTACAATGCAGCTGTGCTTAACTATGCAGCAGTTTGGTAAAGATAACTCCTGAATCGCCGGATGTAGGTAGGGTAGGATGTTATGTTATCGCCTGCTGACGTGATACCGCTAAACCCATATGAATAGACAGTGAATTTGCACCGCATGAATCATGAAATGAAGATACTCACGACGAAAAAATGTTTAATTTTGAATGTGCAAGTGTGATTAGGAGATGATGCTTTTCTTGATTTACTGGAATTGTTGTCGTACGTTCTTACAGGCAACCGAAAAAGCTCGGAGTGACGCTGTCTCGCAGAAACCGACGAGTTACCATTGAACCTCGCATTTGGGAGCCCACAATGAAAAACCCGTTAAAGGGCATTGTAGTTTGGCCAATTCCTGAAAGCAAGGAAGTTCCTGTAACGATTTTCAAAGACAGAACCAATGAGTATGAAGACAAAGAATGGCAGATATCCGTTGAAGATGTAAGATGACTTGTCCTTTGTTTGATGCATAATGCAATTTTGTTTTATGAACTTTATGAAATGAATCTTGTTTTTGGCTTTTAGGTTTCAACTGGTAAACCGAGACCACTAGCTGTTGGTGCAATTAATGTTAAAGAATACGCGTTTGATGTTCCAACACAAACTAGTTCGGAAGTCAAAATGAAGTTAGTATCAAAGAAAATTGCGTCCGCTTCAATTAAGTTCACTGTCTCTTCCTGCTTCATTCGTGAGGGGAAAGCTACGTAAGTTTCTACTATGATTATGTTTTTGTAATAGAAGTTGTGATAAAATTATTTAACTAACAGCTTTGGTTTTGTTTTCAGTGATGAGGATATGCAAAGTTTGGCCAGTCTTATGAGTGCCTCGAACACTAATGACATAGCTGCTTTGGATGATCTGGAAGGAGAAGATGAAGGTATTGTTGTTAAAGTTTTCCCTCAAGTCTTAGTAATTAAAATATGATGTGACATTTCAAACTCTTTATTCTTTTAGGTGATAAATCGTTAACTGTGATGAATATGGATAAAAGGAAGTTAAGTGAAGTCTCTAATATTGCTACCCAAATTGATAGTCTCATTAATAGCTTAACTGACGATGACATGGGTAAAGTGAGTCCAGGTAAGAACGTATTCTTTAAAATACTAACAGGAATGATGAAATGATATTAGTAACTTAATACGGTATCAGTTCATATTCACATCTTTCACTTGTGCCTTATTATATAGGTAAACTGGAAAGAAGCACAAAAAGTACTGGAGAAATGTTACCTGACGAAAGTGCCAGTCCCTCAAAATTGCCTTTCGATTCATCCAATCTGAAACCGTCCTCTGGGGTGCTTGCGCTGAATCAACTGGACAAAAGTAGTGAAAGCTTTGAAGGGAGAAAGCATTTCTTGGATCTTTCAAAAATCTCAGAACGTACAGAACTTACAGATACCATTACCACTCTAAGTAAATCGTCAATCGCGAGCTCGAGCAACAATACATATAAGGCTGACTCGTTACTCCTCTCCGACAAAAGTCAACAACAGCGTTACGACGGAACTTCATCTGCAAGTTTAAGCACTAAAGAAAAAGATACGTCAGCTCTCAATGGCAAATCGGCATACATGGACTCTGGTACTGCCAAAAGAAAAAGGTCAGTTTTTGCTTTTCTGCTTGGATGTTTGTTTCCATTTTGTCGCTGGTATTGAAACTGTCTGTAAAAGCTTTTGTGGCTGGTAAAAAATGATGCTGGATGCAAGCAAATACTAATAATAATATTAATAATATTTAATGTAAACTTAATAATATTGCACTCAAGCAAGAAATGTTCTTTATTGTGGAAAGTGGACTTCGTTATTAATCTGCTTTGTGTCATCGTTTTTGTAAATGTTGATTAACGTTGTTACGTTTATTGCCATTACAGCACTTTAGTTACTGACTTATACAATATTATCATTAGTACCTAGTATTAATCATTAATGTATCGCATGACTCGCTAAGGTGCTATTCCACATTTTATCCTGTACTTCGCCTTATTTTATTATAAATTATATGACTTAGACTTGACGAATTGTTTAAATTGAAATCAAAATTTGACTATAATTACAACAACCACTTGTAATTACTGAACATTTTAAAATGATCTGATTGGAATTTCCAGCGGCGTTTTCCGTACAAATAGTTTCACACATCTTTTCTTAAATTAAGTGTATGAGCACTATGACTAAAACAATAAAAATAGTCTTGTAGTGCTGCTTTTATCCATTATACGACTTGCTAATGTCGATCGCACCAATTACTTTCGCTGTGACCATTTGCAGTGTCGGTATTTCATTCTTGATGCACTGAATTACGGCCGACTGGCGAAAACACATTAATATCGCCAGTACTTTGTTACTCACTTCGGAATCGCAAACGCGGTTTTACGTTTTACCTTTCTTTATCTGCTTTTATATTTCTGCTGAATCGCTTGACCTTATTTCGAGAAACGTATTTTTTGTCTCAGCAAACAGTAAACCTTCCGTATGAAATCAGCTCAGTGGTTTTGCGAATAAAACCTTTTCACGACCCAGTGGTGCGAAATAGATTGATTTATGCCTGTGTCTAGACATGGGCTTTGGGTATTCTGCAGAGCTCTTACGTGACATTTGCAAATCCTCAGTTTTTTCGCATGAAAGTACTGCTGCTTTGTATGTACGTTTTGTTTTATTGCTGTTCTTAATTTAATTACTTTTACTTTTCACCATCTTTTTATTGCATTCTTTACGGATTTCGAAGGAATCAAAAAGTTCTATCTTTTCACTTTCATTTTTAAAGAATGAGTGAAAGCTATTGGGAGGTGCTGTTGCCAGTATGACATTATGACATGCATGCATAAATAAAGTGAATCGCGTGACGGCGTGACCAAAGTTTTGGTAATTTTATTAGAATCCCATCCACAAAATCCCATATTTTCGTTCATGATCGATAACTTGCTTATCTCATGGGTTTTGGATGGAGTTGAATTGGCTAGAGCCTACGCTTTAACAACGCAATTAACATAAAATGCTCAAAATTCGTTTATTGTTAAATGAAAAATTGCATGTTCGTGATTGTTTTATCGTTCAATTGTAAGGCGTCCCGGTTTCTTTGCGGTATACGGTATTCTGACAGAATACATTGATGATGTAAATGTTTGAAATGTATTCTACCATGAAATGTGTTTTATTGACCGAGCCGTCATTTTATCAAAATGAACATATTTTTACGTGGATGAGCGACGTTATGCAAAGTTCGAGACAGTGTACTGTGCTGTGCATTTTGGCGTATTTACATTCGTGCTCCTTCTAAGATACTAGCAAATCATACGGGGGAATGTGGCCTTTCCTTTCTAACTTGAATTATCACTTTTATAGAATGCAACCTAGAAGATAAAATTTATCACTTTAGGTTTAGACCCTAAAGTTTATTATCTGCTGTTGACTCGTCATTTTATGCACTATATATGCGACCATTTTGATGTTTTATGTGCCATTTTGAGTTGTAGACTTCATAGTCTTATCTTTCATCCGCCTTAAGTTTGAACAGAAAGATGTGAGTAACAACACATCGCGTACATTCAGCGATCAATACAGAGATTCAATAGTAGTTTACAAGAAAGCTTCGTAATACATCTTCTTGGTATAAAGATCTTGTTCGATTTGCATTAGGTTTTCGGTTTCTTGTGGGGTTAAGATTTTAGCCGATGCCGGTTGCCTCAAAGAAACATTAGACGACAGTACTGGAATTTGTTGCGACTTGCTACGTGACAATCTGGTTTGGCTTTCCCCTTCTTTGCTGAAATACTCTATTTTTTTCCTTTTTTGCTTAGAATCCCAAGAAATTTTTTGCACGTAAATTATACTACTGTGTTTTTTTCAGTGTGATTCCTGTAGTATCACACACGACATCAGCAGGTATCATATATACCTTAAATCCACTTACCCCATTTCATTTCGAGACGGGAGTGCAGTTTTGTTATGTCTGGAGAATTTTGTATGTAGAGGACATGATCCTGGCCCTAAAGTTCGAAGTAAAGTCGTAATGTACTTCCAACCTGGGTTGTCTTCTTCCTAGCTTTTCCCAGTGTTTTTTCACAGTTTCTTCTCTTTGGTCGTTTGCGCATCTAAGGAGAAGATGAAGCGTTCTATGCTTGTGCTCTCTCTTATTCTTGGTCCTTTGCTTGCTTGAACTCCCGATTCGTCTCTCGACTCAGACGTGCTTCTTGTCTTGTCCTTGCCGTTTCTTGTGACTTTCTTCTCAAAAGAAGTTTTTTCGTTGAACTGAGCCAAATGTGAATTCTGGCAGTGGTCGTTTTCTTCTAACTTTCCGGTGTCCCTCGCTACTTCCTATTATTTTACAAAGGAAGTTGGAAAAAAGAAACGTGTGTAAGTCAATAATTTACGGCTAGAGATCACGCGTTTCTGCTTTTGTCGCTCGCTTGCCAACTTTCAGTTGACACTTTCATTACTTGAAATTCTATAGATATATAAATTTCAATTTTTACCGTATTAAAAGAATAATCCACAAGAGACACTTAAGAAATTTTAAAAGTTCAGATGGGCTCGTTAAGTAACTGCCGACTGAGACTGAGACGACGACGTCAAGTGGGCCACACGCCACACCGAACTTTCTGTACCTTGTAGCTTGTCTATCAATCAGCTATTAATATTTTAGCTGTATAACGTCGATTCGAATGCCATTAAAATTTTAAGTGGTTGATTTCAGTCTTCTACTTTCTAAAACTTTAGTATAGAGAAGTCAGGTGTGGTAAGAGAATTATATTATTATCTTACTTTACAGGCTAGCCGCAAAGCTATCACTTCAAAAAATCGTTATTTCTTTATGCTATTTTAGTCGAATTATCAGGTAAATTGTTAGTTCACATTCTTAATTAAGAATTTGCATGTTTTCGTCTCGTACTCTGTGGATAGTCATATGCAATAATTTAGTGTAAATGACAGGAAACCTGGATAATTTTCTTTGCTTTATTATGGCAATAGTCGTTCAAATGGTTTTTGCTTTTCTCAAAATCTTGAGTTTTCATGCGCTTGCTTTTCACGAAACTTGGTACACCCACACGCAAATAAGAAAGAAGGGGCACGCACGCCACCCAAAAGTGACAAAAATCATGCATTGCAATTTGTGAAAGTCTGCATGAGCATTTTGTAGGAACCATTATGACAAAGCTGGACACATCTGCTTCTGTTTTTGCGTGCCACTCAAGACCAAAAAGACTCAACTAAAATGCTTTTGCTTTCTTCACTAGGAATAATGCGTGCGTGTAGTATAAAAGCTCCAGTTTCGCGAGTTTGTCGCAACACTCTGTGCTAAATGGAATGTGTTCTCTTGTTTTCACAGCACTTCGGAAGAAGAAGAAGTGGGAACTGGTCAAGTATCGTTAGCTGCTTTCCAGACCGATCGTGGGGATCGTAGCAACTTGAAACCATTGGATTTACGTTCTAGTTCGGATAATGTAAGTTTTATGTCCTTTCGTTTTTTTGCGAAACGTTCTTCCTCGTTCCTCATTGTATTCTTTAGAAGACTTTTTTTTAACACAAGCTTCCATTTCTTTCTTTATTGTTGTTGTTGTCTTCGGCATTGAAAGATTTTATACTTATAGTTTAGGTTTCGATTTTATATATACTACTAGTTGCAGATTTATTTTTAAAGCCATGTATCATGCTTTTGAAGCAGAAATTACGATAATACTGAATTATAGTGTTCAAACTTCGAAAGACTTGGGAAGCAATGAAACATTATTGAAGTCACTGAAGGAAAAAGACGTTTTCCGAAAGGAAGCATTTCATCATGTGGGAATGTTAGACCGGAAGTTGGGACAGATGCCCATCTTAAAGGTCCCAGTCCCTTTCCATGTGCAGTATCAACATTTCACATAGCCCTCGAGATTGAAAATATACTACGTAGGGTAGAGGGTAAATGCATTTCGTGTTCAGTAGTGAATATACTCTAAACTCTCATCCAGAATTATATTCTATATACGAGAAATCTATACTTTATTGAGTGAATACTGTAGCTGAAGCGGAAGGAAAATGCAAGTGGAAGTTCTATTTCCTTTTCATGTGCTCTTTCAAACTTAGCAATGAGCAAGTCATTTGGCTTTCACTTTGACTTGGCTAATTGTGCCGGTTGAGTGCATCTCTTAAGCAGGCTTGTTATACGAATAAGGATACGGAATAGTATATTTGTCGTGGTTATACAGATAATCGTGTTAAGCTCTATTAATCATTAAGAGTTTTGTTTTGAGAAGCTACATTCTACGCTAGACTTGTTTCTGCTTACTTTATTGTCCTTTATGGTTTCCTATCACATCCGGAGAAGTAAAGTCAATACGTGATGAAACAACGTTATTACTTCATGCCGTTGTGTTGTCTCGTTTCTATATATATCCGAAGAAGACCTTTCTTCGATCGTGATCTGCGGATGATACTTGTTTGGATGTTCCTTATGTGGTTACGCAGTTACACAGTTACACTATAGGAACTTGGAGTTTCCTGGTTGGTTCAATGGACGTCTTTTCTCGTTAAAATGGAACAGAAGTTGCGTCTTTTTTTGGACTGGTTGTGTTTTTTGCCGTTTTCTCTCTCATCCTTGTGTCTTTATCAGTTTGCGTTTTTCGCTTAGGGAATACAACGTAAAAGAAACACGTTATCATTCCATGCGTATTGCAATTTCCGCACACTTATCACTTGAATGACAGGTCAATATGCGATGAAAGAAGGTTGAAACGGAGTGGGACACTTACACGTAAAACGTAAGTGCGGTATGCTCCTTACATTAAATTCTATCGGATTGCATACTCTGGAGGAGTGCGTGCCGTACACATTTTAACGTAGATTTAGTACATCTTCCTTCAAATGTATTTTTATGATGTACTGCTTGCGTTTGTACAGTGAACATCGCATCCATCAATTTTTGTCGTGCGACCCTATGTTTCCTGACGGTGAATTTTGTTCGGAGAAGGAGAAACGCACCACGGTCAGGGTCAAATCGTTCGATTTTCTCCGTTTTTTTCTTTCGGTTTGCTTGCTAACAAAAAATACTAGGGTTTTCTTTCCTGGTTACATAACATACTACCACAAGTGTGTGGTTTCCGTTGAAAAGATAAAGGGAATTGGGGAGTCGTCCGTGTGCGGTTGTGGGTACAAGATGAGTTTTTATTTCAAGAGGGAGAAATGTATAATACATGACTCAAAGACATGTGAGCACGTTTGTGAGTGCAATAGGAAGAAGTAGATCACACTTTCATCTCTGCACGCTTTCCTAATGAGGCACACTACATTGTGGGCAAAGGCGAGAGGACGAGACTTTTAGGTTTAAGGTGAACATTTGATCTTAGAAACTGAACAGGATATATTTCTTGCTGCGAAGATGTCTTCATGTGATACGGAGAAACCTCCTTTGGTTTCATAAATGACTTGAAATTCATTCTCTACTGTAAATGACTACGTAATTGACTAATATGTACATACTGCGCTTTCTTTCTTCTTCGTGTAATTTAAAGGTAGACTTGTGAATAATTTATATTCTCGGTACAGGGAAATTGTACCCGAGTGTCGTATCCAGTTTTGTTACTGACGGTCCCTGGTTCTTTCATGCTTTGAAGGAAAAACGCTGCTTTCTCTTTCTCTTACATGCATTTATTTCCTAATGTTTTCTCACCTTTCTCTCATTCTTCGTTTTGGTGATGCATGATGTAGCATGCAGATTTAAGAAATAATACAATGTATACTGTATACAGTATACTATAAGAATAAGAGACGTTTTGTGTTCCTTACATCCTCACGCAGCAGCGTGTCTTGTATATTTACTTTCCTTTTTGTGCACCAAAGCGGACGGAAAAGTATTTTTCTTTGTCGTGTCTCATTTTGTGCACTGGTTGCTTCATTCAACGACCTTTTGTTCCTTTTTCTTCGTTTCTCTTGCAAGCATCTCGGTTTATAATAGATGTAATGCGAGTTCCTTCATTTCCCTTGAGGTGTCTGTCTCAATACGTAAGATTGAAGAAACGACGATCCAGGAATTATTTTTAACTTACTGTCGTTCTATTATTTTCTGTACTCTAGCGCATTGTTATTTGAAAAAGAACACTTTATTATACCATTTTATGAATCCCGTCCATTATTTTACCATATACGTTTCACTCGGTGGCATTTGTTATGCATGAGATCCTCATGTTTTGATTTCGTGTTTCAGAAAAGAATGTCATTATCGTCTTTCATTTTTGAATGCCGAAAATATGTAAAACTCACTTGTGACTTCAGGTCTGTGCAGGTAGCACAAGCACAATACGTTGTGGCGAGGTTATGAGGGTGAATCATAAATATAAAAAGTTGTTTTTCTGGCTCCGTGTGTATGTGTTTAAATTTGAATTGAATCTCCAGATCTTGGGAAATGTCAGGGTATTAATATTTATGGTGAATTTTTGACGGAGTTCCGTAGGGTTATGAAGTTTTATCTTTCGTAGAAAGTGACGAAGGCATCTTTCAAGAATCTCCTGGAATGTCATGTCATGACAAATGATTGGTCCTGGAGTTCTTGACCGCTCTTTATTAATTTATTTGACTGTAAGTGAACGACAAAGTCAAACGCAATATCACAGCACAGAACTTTGTCTATGTGTGCTGCTTTCTCTGTTGAATGTGACGACAAGGTCAGAGGGGGAAAAAAAGTCAAAGATTGAGTTGAAGAACAGGATGAAAGAACGCAAAGGCAGCGATTGGCAAGTTACGAAGAGAAAGACGTCGAGACCAAAGAAGTCAAATAAGAAGTAAAGACGATAGGATGGAGAAGGATTTTATACATTCTGTAAGAGTAGGAGCCCGGGAGGGTCTCACTCTAGAATTTTGAGATGGGGCTTCTCTCTGTCAAATAATTTGTAATTCATCGAGCTCCTTGTGATTACATCATATCACTGTGATTTCCACCATTTCATCCTTTTACTTTATGAGGTATACTGTTATTATACTAAGAAACGAGATGAGTGTTAAAGCATGAAAGCAAGTGCAGCGTTTGGTACAAGTCGTAATATAAAAAGTAAGAGTGACGGCTATTATTCTTTCGAGAAGATGGTACAAGGAGGGAAAGTGAATCCACGCCTAATTGACATTGCTTACTAAGACAATTTCTCAATTTCCTCTCGAGACACAATCTGTGGATCTTTGTGCACGTCCTGCATTCGAAAACTACTAAAACGATTTTTTGGTGATTCACAATCAGTAGACATGTTTTAAGGAGGAAGAAAAGCAAAACAGTCCTAAGAAAGCGTGTATATAGTTTTTTTTGGAACTGAAAGAGGGTTCATAGTCGGACATTTCCGTTCATTCTCGCTTACTACATTGAGCCTTCTTGTAAAGTTTTCATTTTGAGTCTTAAAAGACAAGGATGTAATGTTTGGTTTGGGAATTGAGAGCCACTGAGTAATTTTCACCGGAACGACCCTTCGATTTTTCTTTCTCTTTGCTCTTCCACTCTTCCTTTTTCGGTTTTCGGAGGAAAATGCAAAGGCTTGTTCGACATGTACATACTGAGGTGATTCGCTGATTGCAAGGTCTCTTCTGCCATCAAGACGTATTTGGCTATGTTACACTATTCCCCGTTTGCCATCGTCTATTCAACTGTGAAGATGCGTCTTTTGCAGGATCCAAAGTATCCAAATCCATTCAAAATGGGTCTCATCTTGACTAAACTTAATTTCGTTAACCGGTAGGAGTCTTTTTGCTCTTACCTGAACTCTTCTCGTGCAGTTTCGCTTTTTTTGAGAAAGGACTCAAACGTCGAGAGTGAGAATACACGACTACGCGCTACATGAGAGATCAATTGTGTTAGGGTGAGAAAGCCTTTGGATGTGGCAGAGACATAACCGTTTGTTTTCATTGCGACAGGTTTATTTTATGTGGAAAAATAAAGATACTCTTGTCGCTGCTCCATGTTTCGTGACAATTCTGAAGGTTGTATATTTTTACTATTACAGGTAGCAGCGTCTCCAGCCATGGTCGGGATCAGCACTGGAAAATTGAGCCAGGACCTTTTGTCGTGGTGCAAGGAAGTCACGAAAAGCTACCCTGGAGTCAAAGTCACCAACATGACCACTTCATGGAGAAATGGAATGGCATTTTGCGCTGTCATTCATCGTTTTCATCCAGAACTCATGTGAGCCTTTATTTATTTTTTTTTACTGTAGCGCGTAATAAAATTACGTAAATATATTAGCACTGGATATGTGTACGTGTGACTGAGATGAGATCGTATTTTCAAGAATTTTAGCAACCAAAATTTTACGCTTTACTATTTTTCAAATACTACTAAAATAATATTCTTCCATGAAATGGAATGGTCTTTCTCTGTGTACGAGTATGTTATGTACAAAAAATACGATTGTCATTTTACGGTGGAGTTAAGTCAGAAACAGGAAGCTATTCGGACAGTTTTCTTTGTGATGTGATTTCAAATGCTATAAGAACTTTCTCTATAGAACTATAGAACGATATACTTTCTCCTGTCGCTAGGAATGGGGAAATATTGCAGAGTCGTTCTTGTCTTGTCGAGATCTGACGATATTGTATTTTTATCTGTATACAGAGACTTCAATAAGTTGTCTCCTCACGATATCAAGGGGAATTGCAAGACAGCATTTGATGCTGCGGAGTCCCTGGGCATTCCAAGAGTTATTGAGCCATCGGATATGATGTTTGTTACCGTTCCAGACAAACTTGGTGAGAGTTTTGGCGTGTGCCGAAAAAATAGTTTATATATGTGTCGGATGCCATTTTATTTTATATGTTCTATCGTAACATCTAAATGATCTAATTTTGAACGGATTTTTTTTACTTTTTATAGCCGTGATGACATACCTGCATCAGCTCCGGTCGCATTTTACAGGTGAGACCTTCTTTGGGTTTGACACGTTGGGAGTTTAATGTGCTGTCGTCTGCTTGCATCGTTTCGTGACATGTCTTTTATGGAGGAGCTTATAAGCTTGAAAAGAGTCCATTAAAGTGGGAAAATGAATCTTCCCCGTTCGTTTGGACAGAGCAATTGTTACCAGTTGAAAGACTCCCGAAGTGTCTTCATTCTTTTTAACTGCTTCGGTGAACCGGTACTAAAACATTTCTATTGCTTTGACTTTTGACAGGGTGTCAATTGGAAATTCAAAACATCGGAGCTACGTCATCCGAATCGTCTTACATCGTGGGTCAAGGGCAAAAAGAAACGGAAGAAGATACCGCAATTACTAAACAAATATTTCAACAAGAATTTATGAACATTAAGTCTTCAGAACTAAGCAGAAGTAATAGTTCCAGTCGAGATGGAAGTGTTGATCTCTCTGTTCTTGCTAGTGCCCGAAATCGACTATGTGACATAGGGCAAGCTAGCTTTGAAAAGAAGAAGCTTAGTCATAATAATTCGAATACTTCCGTTCACACAAGTTCAAGAGGCAGTCGTTCTTCACCGGACACTCCTAATAATAGTCAACAGCAAAATGCTAGTTCTGTTTCGCCTATGTCTCTCCAAAATATTCTCAACAAATTCAACATTAGTAAAGATAAATCACCTACACCTCCCGGGTCTATAAAATCCGATTCAAAATCATTTATTGGCCGTCTCAACGAAATCAAAAACACTGTCGTCAACAATAACAAGGTTTGTTCTATACGAAAACATTGTGATAAATATCCGTGGCTCAATAACTCTTGGAATG
>JABASF010002166.1:0-16308 GCA_019776145.1 Harlomillsia oculata
GGAGGAACGGCTGGTGCGTCACATGTCCATCCTGCTGACTCTGAAATGATCGTTAGCAACGTTAACAAACTAGCTGTTGCGAATACAGCTTTGAAAGAAACAGTGCGCAGATTGTCTGTAGAATTAGATGTCGATGTTGACCTACAAGAGAAAGACAAAGTCATTGAAACGCTTGTAGCGAAATCAGCCGAGGAAGTCAATACGAAGGAAGAAGGGTCCGATGAATCTGACCAAACTTCAGCTCAAGAGACGATTGCGACAGCTCCAGTTCCGGTTTCCCAGGCAGATGAGGAATTGAAACCGGAAACCAAGAAACAGGTGGGATTTCCACCGGAAACTATCATGGCTGATCAGGAAAAAGAACAACATCAGGGTCCACAAGACTTCGTTCCGCAACCAAATGGTAAACCGGTCTGGGACCGAAATTCAGAGAGTATCTCAGCATCAGCTCAAAGTGGAATGCGAGCTCCAGGAGGTCAACCACATATGCGAACTCCAGGACCGCCTCGAATGCCTCCAGCCATGTCCAGAATGCGGCAACCGGTCGGACCACAAGGTCACCGTCCACCGGATTCGGATGCAGTGCTCAACAACATGAGTAAACTCGTCATTGACAATGCTGCTTTGAAGGACGCCGTTATCCAGTTGACAGCCCAAGTCCGAAGTGTTCAAACCCAAATGATCGACAAAGAAATGTTGACGGAAGCCTTGGCGGACAAAGTTGACATGACCAAACTGAAAAACACGGTCACACAAGAAGAGTTGGTCAAATCATTGGAAGAAATGACTGAAAAGATGCAAGGTCTATTTGAAGAAGTGTATGAAAAGATGGAAAGGCCTGTTTCTCCAGAAGGGAAACGAGCGTCACTTCCGCTGGAAGAGAAACTTTCTGTTGAAGAAGGTCAGAGTCGACTCATCCCCAAACCAAGGGGTGAAGCCTTGCCTCCTGGACAACCTCAAAGTTTCCGACGACGGTCTCATCGTCAATCTGAGGAGAAACGTAAGTATATACACAGTTTCCTAAAAAAGTATTTTTTTGAAAAATGTGTCTCAAATGCTCAAAATTTCATGCAGCATCCACAATTCGAGATGAATTCACCTCCGACCACAATTCCTTGATAACATTAATGGGACAACCTGGAGATAATGCCTTTCTGGGAAGTTTGGCTGGAGAAGAACTTCAAGAGTTGCTGAATAATATTGGCAATTTGATATTGGACAGTGCATCGGCCAAGGAGAGACTCGAGGTAAATTGCAATCAGCAAAATGCGAGGTGAGCAGATAAATTCATTAAATTAATTGTTCTCTGGTTCTTTTATTCCAGTACTTGACCGATCAATCCAAGTACTTCGAAGGTCAAATGGTCAATAAACAAATGTTATTCGATGCATTGGCCGACAAAGCGGATAAGGCACAAATGAACACCAAAGTATCCTATGACGATTTTGGAAATTCATTCGACGAGTTGACAAGTCGACTACAAAATCTGTTGATTGAAGTCTACCAAAAGAATGAGACTTGGAAAGCCGTCACGGATCATTTGGCTGATGAGCTTCAAGAGAAACTTGACAAAACCGAACTCGTCCCCATTCGAGCTTACTTCAAGACTCATCTGAAGGGTTTGGAAGACAAGGTCAACTTCCTCATGAGACAAATGGACGAACCGGATCCAGCTGGAACCCGGAAGAAGCTTATAAAAGATTTGAATTGTATCTCTTGTGATCGTCATTGTAACATTTCCGGGTTGACGAATACTTCCAGATTGCCGTTATTCCCAGCTACTCCGATCCGACAGGGCAATGGGTCCAAGCGTGCTTATGATATGTGTGGACTGAGACAAATGAATAGACCGTGAGAATTTATCCCGCATTTCTCCAGGAGTCTTAACTCTTTTGAAGTAATTAACGAGTAAATTTTTTCCAGGACTGGTGATTCCATGAATTTGAACGCGTTCGAAAAACAAATGCGAGCTTACAATTATCAACGTAGCTGCACTATCGAGTAAGTTTATGTCTTTATGTGCATAAAAAATTGGAATTTTACGTTACGTTACACCGGAATGACATTTTTTGACGATTCTCTAGCCCGGATGACATTGTCAACGTAGTGAATCGATACACTGGAGGAAGTCATACAATCATCACAAACGCAGACCGACTCGCAGCTTTGCGTTCGACTGGTTCGAAACGATGCCCGGAATTTAAAATCCTAGGACCGCGTTCAGGAAAAGGATTGCGATCAAATGCTCGAATCGGGTAACTTTTGCATTCTAAATGCAACTAAAATATACATATAGCTAGAATGTGCTAAGTTTTTATATTAATGTGATGACGTATTTTCTCCAGGCGAGCAGAACCGACTTCCGTCACTGGATCCCAGACACAACTTCCACAACCGACTCAGTCGGAGAAAGGATGGCCTCCAGGATTGAGGAAGCCTCCAGGAAGTCGGGAAGACATAAGCACGATGGATGCTTCGGCTACGAAACACCCGAGTTGGGATAATATGGAAGATGAGACGGAAGAGGACGATTTCCCAATGTACGCTGACACTCCGATGGCTCTTTTAACCCCGATGCCCTCCGGGATCTCAGTTTATGGAACGTCAGTTAAAGCTGGACAATCCGTGGCTTCCATGATGGCCGACTCGACTTATAAGCTTGGACAAGTTCCTCAATCTGGGAATCCAAGCGCTAGCGACTCCAAACACTCAGTTAAGTTCACTGTGGATGAACAATCTCCAAACGATGAAGAGGAGTTTGAAATGGATTTGGAGAATTTCCAATGGCAAGACGAAGAATACGATGAAGAGTAGAATTTTATATAAAATGTCAATGAATTTTGGTAAATGTTTGCACCGTCATTGTTATTTTGTAAACATTCCATTGTTCCAAAATTGTTACTTTCTGTGGTTCAGGTTCATGCAACGAAATAAAATCGAACTGAATGGAAATTTTTTGCAAAAAATCGTTCCTATGGTGTATGCGTTTCATTTCAGCTTTACAATTTTGCATGCACTGTGGAAATTGAACTTTTCAGACGTCATCCACCGTATCGCAAGGTCAAAGTTCATTGCTGGAAAAGAGTAAAACTAAGAAGCTGCGTTCTTGAGTATTAATATTTAATATGAATCATGGGAATCATAAATATAATCCGAAATGCTTACAGTTAACTAAATCAGACAGCAAGCTAGGTAAACAATTTCAAAATGCAACGCTTAGTACAGTTAGTAATCCTGGGACGTCGGTGAGTCATGTCGAATTGAAACCTGATCTCCTGGACCAGATTCGCAAAACTCATGGACTCCATGGACTACAATTTGTAGCAACAGCACCGCCCAAACCTCCGAAACCGCCTCTGACCAAAAGAGAAATACAGGAGAGGGAAAATGACAGATACCTGGAAGCTGTGAAACGAATTGAACAAGTCAAACTGGAAGATGAGTCATGGAAAATGGGGATGAAACCTAATAAAAAAGGGTATCAGCAGAAAGGAGGAGTTATCCCGTTACCAAAAATCTCGAATCGGATGGAAAAGCAAACTTTGAAGGAAATGGTGGTAAACATCTTGAAGGACTACGATATTCAAAAACTTGGGATGACATCACAGCAAATCTCCGGGCATGTCCGGAAGATGAGTAATCGCAAAGCTGGAGTGGAGATAAGCCGGGATGTGGAGAAAGTCATCGATATTTTGGTTCTGGAGAAGACTGTTTTTAAAGTAAACACTTATAATTGAATTGAATCATACTTCTGAATCAGTTCAGCTTTCCTTATCAAAACTAACTTCTTATCATTTCCCCTACAGTCCATTGGAATCGGCGGTTTTCGAAATCTCTACTCGCTTAATAGCAAGGACCAGAAATTACAGTCCTTCCTGGCAGTTGAAGGTGTCGGGTTTACTCCATGTGGGAAATGGCCTTTGGGCTACTACCTTCCGAATTCAACGAGCCATTTCAGCAGACCAATGAGAGGAATCCCGACCGAATCCACCGAACCGGGCAACGTCAGAGAAAACACTATCGTGAAAAGGACCTCCTTCGTTCGCCGCGTCCCTATGTCAGTATCCGGGAAAACATTAAATCCTAATTCGAAAGCCCCGAATTTTCACAAAAAGTCAAACACCAGTGTGGTAAAGTCAAAACCATCGACTGTACGTCCGAACTCACCCGCATCCGCCTTATCTCCAAATCCGGAAAATGTCAAAACACATTCCACCTCACCGGGACCTTACCCATCCGCCATCTTGAAACAACTTCCGGCCAAAGTAAAACCATCTCATGAGAAAATCAGTCGTGAATTGAAAAAAGAGTTCCTGGTCGATATCGACTTTGTCGACGAGAATTCTGAATCTGACACTGAAATTATCGAATGTACTACTAAGTCTAGTAAGTGCTTTTTGCATTTTGCATCCATTGCATTTCTTGCATTTTAGACATTTAATTACATTTCACATTCTATTTCTGGTTTACACAGATCCTTACTCCGGAATCGACCTGTTCACTGATGAATTTGATCTCAGCATTTCCAAGCATCCACGTTTGAATTACCACAAATCAGCACTTTTAATGACCGAAATCCCGTCTTCAATGATAACCGCAAATCACAGCGATGCCGACATTCAAACTGACCTTATTGACTTTGACGTTCAGGAATTTACAATAGGGAAACCGGAAAGAATAACAGTACTTTCAAGAAATGGTTTCAGTCCACCGGACATACATCAAAGTACACATGACATGTCGACAGGTTCGACGATTCCAAACCATCGTGACTTTGTTGATCAAAGCATCGGCGACGAATAAATATTATGTTCACCACCTTTTTAAATGGATAGACTTCAATTTTTCAAAGGTTGGTCTCTCTAGGTTGGTCTAAGAAAGGAAGTCCAGAATTCCCCTTTTGTGGGGCCATGTGAGACTTTTGACTGTGCTTTGTTTTCTTTTCACACAATTAATAAAGTCATAATAGCCTAATAGCTAAACTGTTAAAAAACACTTTATCATGTCTGTTCATTTTTTAAAACTGCAAACGAGTGCTTTTCTCATTTCTGATAAGCGCTGAGCTGACGCGAGGACGCGACACGCGACGTCACAGTCCGCGTAGTCCAAACTGCACAAGGGGAGGTGCACGTGCTGCAAGAAGCGTTTAACAGCAGCTTTCTTTTATTACTTTCGAAAATAGTTTTAAGTTTTTTAAAATTGATAAGTGATTTATTTCAAATTATGCCTGCCGTCAGTTTTATACCTTGTCTTACATGGGTGGGGAAAGGTTTGGCTCATGGACGACCAACAAAGGTTTGTTTCATAACGTCTTTTTACGGCTGGTTTTACGAAAAAAAAGATTCTGAATTTTCCAAGCAGTTGTAATTTAACTTTTTTGAAATATTCAGATTAGACCGAAACGGGAAGAGTTGTTGGAGGTCATCAAAGAGATGAAGTTGAAAGAGTAAGCCGAGTCAATTTAATCATTGTTCTAATCAATTAAAAAATGAATCCATTAAATGTAATTTATTTCAAAGATTCTATCATCATATTTGATATTTTTGAATCCGAGTAATCTTTGTTGTTATCGTTGTGATTGTTGTATTTTAATTTTGAAAGAGCCGAATACAATAGTCGCCCACCGGAACAAAAGGATCCGAAACCCCAATCGGACGAAGACACTACAAGCGAAAGGGAACAAGAATTCGATGACTATTACGATTTTGATAATTACGACAATGAAGAATCAGCTGTGAGTGGTAATATCGAAGTGGAACAATTGATTTTGGACAATGACCAGGAAGATAGTGACAGTGAAGAGTCAGATGCAGACTCGGAGGAATTCACGGTTAAACCGGATGACAATCTCATTCTCACGGGTCATGTCGAAGATGGAGCTTGTATGCTTGAAGTTTACGGTACCACCCCTTTGAATTAAATTAATCAAGTTGCATTGCATTCGAATTGGTCTTGATTAACTCATTGGGAGATGTTTTGTTTACAGTATTCAACAATGACAAAGCTGAGCTTTTTGTTCTCCATGACTTGTTTCTGGAGAGTTTCCCATTGTGTATTGAATGGTTGGATTTTGATCAGAAAGCAGTTGACACACCCGGGAATTTTGCGGCTGTTGGGACTATGACCCCTAAAATTGACATTTGGGACTTGAGAGTGAGCGGGTGTTTGTACCCGGCTTACAGTTTGGGTGACAAGAAATCGAAATCGAATGCACATAAAGGAGCTGTTTTGGATTTATCCTGGAATCGACTGAATAGGTTAAACGATTTATAAATCATTAGTCATAGATCATAGAGCGTAGATTATTTATTTTGATTATGTATCAGATGAATGAAATGTGTGTGACTTCTGTATTTGTCTTGTCTTGTTAGGAATATTCTTGCCAGTGGATCTGAGGATCGGACAGTAAAATTATGGGATCTTGCACAAGGTGTGCCAGCTACAACAATGGCGTATTTTGAAGAGAAAGTTCAGACTCTCAAGTGGCATCCGATTGAAACGCAAAATCTCCTTGTTGGGTCCTGTGATGGGTAATTTTTGATTTTTTTCAACTCAGAAAGCAAGCCTGAAGGAATGTCTATGCTCCAATAATCACATATCAATTCAATTTGTGGCCTTGTTTACAATAGGAAAGCCCGATTGTTTGACTGTCGACAACCATCAGCGTTCAGAACTTGGGAATTCGGCAATGGTAGCGAAATAGAGCGCGTTCTGTGGAATCAGTTCAATCCGTTTTGTTATCTGGTGAGTAAAAATTAACTGAAGTGCTTCTAAAATATACACGAATAGTTTTGAACAATCGACTTAAAAAAACGCAAACTGGTTGTTTTTACTTTTAGTGCGCAACTGACAAAGGAATGGTTCACTACGTTGATATCAGAAATCCCACCCCGTTGTGGAATTTAAAGGCTCATGACAAGGAAGTGACCGGAATGGCATTCAGTAGTCAATGTCAAGACTTGTTTCTAACTTCATCAATGGACGGAGCTGTCAAAGTGTGGGACGTAGCAAACAATACACCAGAGCTTGTGACAATCAAGTCCATGAATATCGGGGAAATTCACAATATCGTCGCTTGCCCGGACGTACCTTATGTATTTTCAGCCGGTGGTTCCAAAAAAGATAACCATTTGTACGTATGGGACGTTCGAGAGAATGGTCAAGTTATGGATCGATTCAAAGGACGGAAATTAGTTGACTCCGAACCTGACAACTCCAGGACTCCAATGGAAGTTAAAACAGAAGACGAACCACAACCCTCCACTTCGAGAAATACCCATCCAAATCCAAATCCAGGTCGTATTCCAATAAATAAGAAAAAGTCTCAGAGATCTCTCCAGCAAGGGACAATGGAAGAAGCGCAGAGGAAAAAGAAAAAGAATAAGAAGAAAGCTCACAAAAACATGCATCCTAAATCTTCCAAGGGACCGCGTCCATCATAAAATTCAAACACACAAAATTCTAAGTTAAACAAATTCTTTGGATTTATTGTTTTTGTTTCCCCTTTTCAACAATTATTATTTTGCAAATAAATGTTAATTATTCTACCGATTGACTTGGTATGGCTAAAATGACGTTTGTATGGCAAGGGCAATGCTAGCAGATACTGAAAGCATTATTGATACTATGACACTATTTTCACGGAGCGAGTTTCCTGAAGAAGGGGTCGTGGGGGCCGGGGTCGTGGCATTTCGTCTGCTCACCAGGTCTTTCACATGATCGCATTGAAAGTTGTCATTTGAATTAGCTTGGACGTTGTCACACAAGTAACCAATTTTGCAGTTATCATTATGACAAGGCCGACGACGGTTACCAGTTGTTTGTTTGTAGACATTTCTGTATGTAATTGAAAAAATTAAATAGCTGTTTTTCTACGACATCAGTTTGTTATTTGTTTGGCGTAAAATATTTGGAATTTTGAACTTTAAACTTTAAAAATACCCGTGATATTTCTGAAATAATTCTTCGTCATTGATCATTCGGAGAGTAAAGTCGTACATGTCCTTAGGACGCAAACTATCAAGTCCGTAGTCTCTCTTAGCCTCGTACAATTGAATCCAAACTGGATCAGATGCAGATGGATCATTGGATTGAGTCAAATTGAGAATCCACGTTTGATAGTCCATCATTTCCCATGTGGACTCTTGCCCTCTTGCACCGTCCGTTTCATAGATTTTGTATCCCGGGTCCATCCCATCGGTCAATCCGCTAGGTCCAATGAATAGAGTGCCCGTGGGTCGCATCACACCCGGTTCAAAAGTCAAAGTGAAGTAGTCGTTATGAGAATGCCCGTAAAACTGCGCTTTGATAATATTCTCAAATCGGTACAGAATATCGTTGTACTTCTGCGCCCATGGTGGCCAACATGACCCAGATCCGGGTTGAATGTGACCCAAAATGTGTACCATTTCATTTGCACGTTCAGCAGCCAACAATGTATTCGCTAACCATTGCAATTGTCCGAACGGGTCTTTTGTGTTGTACACTAACCAGAAATTGTTGATGTAGCAAATGTTCGTGTTGACGGTCACAATACGGAATCCGGGTTCTGGGACTACTGTGTAGTATCCTCCTAATCGGAATGTTTCTAATTGGTCTTCCGGGATTTCCAATGGCTCACCAATGGCGTCGTACATCCACCTCAAGTCGAACTTACCCCCTTCCTCCTCCCATACCTCTGGAGGGGGATACATGTTCACTGGAGCGGGTTCGTGATTACCAAACACAGCAAAAATTGGTACCCCGGGAAAGTAGGCTTTGGTCATTTCAGCCACAGCTCGAAGATGTCTGGCATTTTCTTCTTTAGTGTACAACCAAATTCCAGAGTGGATGTAGTCGCCGGTTAAATAAACGAATTTTGGGTTCTATAAAAATGTAATGTTTACAGTAGTTATTAGTTATACATGTCCCACCACCCACCACATCCATACAGTCAATAACTTTTGTTTCCTTCTGTAGGCTTTTAGTTTTTACCGGAACTTGAGTTTTTGCATGAGCGAACATGGCTTCCAATGCTTTCTGAGGTAAGGCACATGAGAAATGTCCGTAAGGGCCAGCACCGTCCTTAGGGTCATCCGGGACTCCAATGTCCTCCCGACAACAAATCGGATGTGGACATTCTGTCTTGGTACCTTCTTTGTAGTCCAAGTCCAAATGGATGTCAGTGAACTGGAGTACTTTAGCTGGTTGCACATTGCCCTGATTCATGCCACATTATTTAATGACAATCAATCTCAATGCACCAAATATCATTTCATGACGTTCAAATTACAAGTGGAGGAGGATTCAACACAGCAGGTTTAACAGGATCGATTTGAATATTCCAGAGGGATGAGTTAGAGAGCTCCGGGTTTACAGGATGACATCCCGGATTCATGATTCCGCAAATATCTTGCATTGTGTAATTTGGTCGGTTTTGCACAATATAAAGTAACGGTTCCTGTATGGAAAATTCTGAATTTAGTGCATGCTACTTTCAAAATTTTAGGCTTCTTTTTAGAAAAAGGTGTTCATACAGCATAGCTTCGAATGGTCGGATCACAAATGCTATCTTCTGGTGCAAGATCAGCAATCTCACAAGCAATGATGACAACTTGGACAATCAAAGGAACCGGAACGTTTAAATTGAGAAGAATCCGAACTGCTGGAACTGCCAGGCTGCACACTTCACAATCCAGGTAATCTGCGCGTGGTAGTTCATAGCTGCTGTACAATGTACTCATCCATTTGCGAATGCTGTCGCTATATATTTTATGCAAAAAAATTACGTCAATTAAAATGCAATCAAAGATGCGCATAGTTTTATGGTATAAAATTGCTCTTACGCATGAGGCAAAAATTGTTCAAATAATTCATCCTGGTTTGGAATGAGTTGCGGAATGTTGTGCTCCTCTGAAAAACCCGCAAAGGCACCCGCAACAAAAAGTGCTAATAAAACTACAGGTTTCACCATTGTAGACGGAATGTTAATTGTAAGTACAGGTAATTTAATTACCGTACTTGCTACTGCATTAAAAATTCCTCATGCAATCCATTTTAAGAAGCTCAAGTTTGCAGACGAGAAAACAATGTTATTTTATCAGTGGAATTGTTCCCGAACTGATTGAATTTAAAAATCATTATAATGATCAATCAATCTGATAAAAAGTTAATTTATGAAGTAATTCTAACTTCGAAGTCGACATTTGAAAATTGAAGGTTACATGAAAGATGAAAATGTGACACATTTCCCTGTCGTCTGAAAATGTAATCAATTAATCAATTGTAATCAAAAATAACGTTTATCTGTATAATTGCTAATTGCTTTGATTAAACACTCAATTTTATTTTGCAATCATTATAATGGATACAGGGAATTCATATGTAGTCATAAGGGGATTGGATGATAGCTCTTTGAGCACGACTGAAAACTTCCACAGCGCTAGGTGGGAAGAGAATGCTTCCGATGAGGTCATTGACGAGGTCACGAATGGGTCCTTCCAATAATGCCACAACAATGCCTTTGACAAGGTTACCCAAGAATCCCACGATTAATTCAGCAAGGAAATCCAAAATAGCTCCCAATCCACTGATTTCAAGACTGAGCGTTCCCGTGTTCTTGATGTCGAACTTGGTCAAATGAACTGTGGAATCTGCAGACGAAATTCGGAGTTGCATTTGAATTCGGACTGTGCTCAAAGTTCCGGTCACGTCGCAAGTTGGACCAAGGTCCATGAATGACACATGCATCATGTAATTCAGACTGGCTTTGTTCACTCCGACGTCAGCCGTGATGAAAATGTCACCGATAGGCTACAAGAACAGTCAAAAAGGTCATCAAGCATGTCATGAAGTAGTCCTCTTACCCGAAAATCTTAATTAAAGCGTTATCTTACGCTAATTGTAATGTCAGCAGCTCCAGTTCGGTGCAAAGTGTGCAGTCCTCTTAACTCCCCATCGTACAAATTGGCTTCTCCTCGCCAAATGATCCCGATGATTTCTCTCTCAAAGCTGTAACTTGCGTTGGGCATCTTAATTGTATGAAAACCCGCTGCTCCCATCAAATCACGCAAATTGGCCATAACCATGTCGAAATATTCGCCAGCGTCAGCCTTGGCTTGTTGCACTTCAGCTTCGGTCACACGCTCCTATAAACCACAACAGTAAATAAGTACTTATTCAAATATCTGACCTCATTTTAGACCCTTTGTAACGAATAATAAAGCTACCTCATTACTGCAAAAGTTCCCATTTTAATTAATTACCTTCAATAAAATTGGCATCGGTGGAATATTATCCAATTCATGGCTTGGGTGACCCGCTGCAGCCAAACCGAGAAATGCAAGGAAAACTAAAACCTTCATCATAAATTGCAGAATGACAGTGCACTGGACGAGGATTCAATGTTAACTACGAATCGAATGATTGAAATGACACAATATTTATTCTGCGCAAAATGTAATGTGTAATGCAATAAAGATTGTGATTGAATTTTGTTCGATGGGTTCATCAAATCGGAATTACGTAGGCGTACAAAATGAAAATGAACATTCGTTATTTGATTCCTCTTATCTTTCAGGTGTTTTTAATGGAATTGATTGAGCAAAAGGAATAAATAACATAAGTGCAATAGTATTGGGGATTTTTCCGATAAAAAATGACACTCATGGGAAAAGTTGTGACCGCTCAAGTGGATGACAATGACAATTTTGGGTATTTCAGTATTTCACATTTAGCTTTCTTGTTGGGAATGGGAGGTCGGCCAAGATCTCATTTACCAGGTCACGAATGTCGTCTTCAACACTGTCAGCAATGAATGTCTTTAAAGATGTTGCCGAGTTGTTGGGATATCTGTAGTAATTACAAAGTAAGGGTAAAAGTTGCAGTGTTGGTAATTAATATATTAATTAAACTGACCGTCTCAGCCAAGAAATCCCAAAGAAACCCCATCCCTTTCACATCTAAGGAAATATGTCCAACATGCCAAATGTCCAATGATTCCAAGTGACCTCGTAAAGTGGACAAATCAATGATGAGCGCAAGACGAAAGTCCACAACGCTAATGACCCCAGTCACAACGGCAGATGGGCCAATTCCCATGAACTTGACCAACATTTTGTATCGGATTGTCAAGTCGGACAGTCCAAGGTCAGTTTGAAGTCTGATATTCCCGTCAGGCTATGGAAATTACGGGAGTGCATTGTCTTATCCAAACGAAATTATGAGCACTTTAAAAAAAAATAAATTACCTTACCAAAAATTTCATTTCGACTCCTCCAGTTCTGTGAATTGTTTCAAGTCCTCCAAGTGATCCATTGTACAGCTCAGCTTTCCCATGAAATGTTGTGCCGAAAAAGTACTCAGAGAAAGACGCTTTTTGATCTGGAAGGGAAATATTGGTGTAGCCTTTGTCAACTATGAGTTGACGAACCAAAACCAGAATCTCGTCAACAAACTCAGTCGACTGAGTGATTGTCACTTCCATTGTTGTCGGTGGGAACAAGTCATTACCATGTGTCTCGGTTTCACGCTGGAATTTAGAATTTCAAATTATAAAATATTAATAACTCTAATTGATGGAAAAGTACAGTTCAGTCCACGGGTTACAGCCTACAGCAATGCCACTTCCGAGCAGAAAATACAGTAGTTCCGTTAAGGCGTTAACTACTTCTGATGTCATTTAAGATTTGACTGTAAATGGAAATGGAATCAAAATCAAATAGTCGTACCGGATGAGTTAATTTGGAACCGTTATTATGAACAGTCATAGCTTCAGACGAAAGGAGACACGTTAAACCCGCCAGAAGGGATAGAAGCGTGTAAGGTTTCCGGTGATTCATCGCTGAAACAACTAGATTTTTACTAGATTTTGTGTAAAAATTGAAAATGTTTTTGAGAATGACAAAATGACACTTTGACAGTCCAAGACCATTGATCAATTACTTCACAAAAACGTATGCAGCTTGCCTTTAACATTCCCGTTGACTGCAATCTCATCAACATCAACAAAAACTTGACCTGATTCCAATTGTAAATTCAGGTCATTCCAGATTCCACATTCATCCGTTTTTAGGAATCCGTTGTTCCAGCGAGATAAACAGGAACAACGGGAAAAGATTATAATTGTCCAGTTTCCAGTATAGTTTATCATGTAGTGGTTTTTAAGGTTATCATGTGGAATGCACACTGTCGCACTTTGCCCCGGGTAGACAAAGGAATGCAATGTGAAAAGTAAGCAAACCATAGCGTTAAATAAAATTATAGAATAGTTAAAGTGTTTTTTTTAACTTATAGCGAAGCAAATCTGAAGGAAGCTTTGGATCAATGATTTTTAGCTACGATGATGACGCAAGACGCACCTTTACGTTGCCAAAGCCAAATAGAGTTACCATTAGCCTTATTAACACTTAACACTGCAGCCCAACTTAAAGGTATCATAGAATTTATTGCAGCGTATCAAAACAGAGATTAATTATCTGACTTGATCCCAGTTACAAGGAGCAAATGTTACATCCTGTGTAGTTTTAGAGCTAACATGATTGTCGATACGCACTTTGTATACTTGCTATTCTGATACGAAACAAACATTTCATTAATCAAAAATCGCATAGCTTGCAGATTTATTGCAGTTTCATGCTTTGTTTTGTTGTGAGGTCGGAGACATTGGCCCCTTGGCCAAGTTTTGCATTGCTATCAAGTTTAATCCTAAGTACAACAACGAAGACCTTGCACTAATAAGGCCCCCTTGTTGACTTTGTACCGTTAAAGACACATGACACAGGGGAATGTAATCATTCG
Source organism: Harlomillsia oculata (assembly GCA_019776145.1). NCBI lineage: Eukaryota > Metazoa > Arthropoda > Collembola > Entomobryomorpha > Oncopoduridae > Harlomillsia > Harlomillsia oculata. The sequence continues at coordinate 13,777 of JABASF010002166.1, forward strand.
TCCATTTAAGAGCCTAGTACTAATGGAAAAAATGCGTTTTTAGCCCAAATGCGAAAGTACCTTTTTGCGAATTAATGCCAATTATGATAATGTGCAATAAATTCTGCTGAGTTGTGTTGACGATTGACAACATCCTCCATTCATAAAGTTGGATGTTGTTTCAAAAACAATTTCAGTTTCATTTTTGCAAGTAAATAGTAAACAATGCAAAAATGACTGTAAGCACGATAAACAGTTCGCTCCGATCAATTCACGCTGCTTTGAATGCGGCGTTCTTTTCTCCAATCATTTACATATTGCTGGCATCTCTTGGAGTTATAATTACAACTTGGGAAAATGCAGATAAACTCCAAGATGCTCAAATCAACCCGAATCCAAGGTCGGAAGAGACGTTTGATTTCATCATTGTTGGTGCGGGTTCTGCGGGCGGATTAGTTGCGAATCGTCTATCCCGTTATTATAATGTTCTGCTATTGGAAGCAGGCGGGGAACCGAATCCACTCCAACTTATCCCTGGATATGGAGTTTTCTTAATCAATTACCCGGAAACGGATTGGCAACACAAGACAGTTCCTCAGAAGAAAGCTAGTTTGAACTCCGTTGACCAGAGATCCAGTTGGTCTGCTGGGAAAGTTCTCGGGGGAACTGGAACTATTAATCTCATGGTTCATTTAAGAGGACATCCTAAGGATTTTGATACATGGGCAAATATCACTGGAGATCCGAGCTGGAGTCATGAAGGAGTGCTTCCTGATTTCAAGAGCTATGAAAATTATCAAGTCCCTGGAGTCGATGGTAACCTCTGGAGAATTTCATGAACTTGAACTATACATTAACTTAGTGATTAAACTAATCATAATTTCACAGAAAAATACCACGGGTTTTCTGGAGATCTCCACATCACCACACCTTCATTCACTGGTATCACTAAAGAGTTCATCGAAGCTCATAACGAATTAGGAATCCCGCATACGGATTTAAATGCTCCTTACGACTCAGGCGTGGATTACATTCATTACCCCATGAAAAACGGATTACGTCAAGCTAGTTTCAAAGCATTTATCCAACCTGCTCGTAACAGAAGGACACTCGTCATCCGAAAATACTCTTTTGTCCATAAGGCAAGTCTACTTAAATGGATTTTTGAAATGGATATCTTACATGGATATTGAACCGAATTGAACTATTGAACGTAACATTTTGGACAGGTCATACTAGACGGTAATGACAATGTGGCAGTCGGAGTAGAATATGAACGTGGAGGGAAAATGTTGAAAGCGTTTGTGACCCGGGAAGTCATTCTATGTGCAGGAGCCATCAACACACCGAAAATCCTCATGTTATCTGGAATCGGACCGAAAGATCATTTGGAAGAGTTTCATGTACTTAAAATGAATTTCTTTGGCTTTGTTTTGAACGAAGTCTGTGAAGTGCTAAATTAACATTTTTAACAATTTCGCAGATAAAAGTACGCAAAAATCTCCCGGTTGGCAAAAACCTTCAGGATCACTTGGCAGTGTACCTCGGACCTGTCTATTTGAACAATCCCAGGCAAGAACCAAGGTCAACTATTGTTCTCGAGAGGGATTTGACTCCGAAATCGTTCTTAGAGTGGTTTGCATTTGGAAGAGGCGTTCTCACGAATAGCGGAGCTACCTCCACTTCCATTTTCACTTCATCTTATGCAAAAGCAAGGGGTGAGGACAACTGGCCCGATATTCAATTGTATACGTATGGGTTTTCAATCTTCAAAACATTCCCGGAAGTCGCTGCAAGAGCGTTTGGTCTGAAGCTTGATGAGCTTCAAGAATATTCTACGAATGCATATGGTCGTGAATCTACAATCATGTTAATCACGGGGGCTAGACCCAAATCCAAAGGAGATATCAAACTCGGAGGTCCAAGTCCATACGATAACCTTGTGATTGATCCTAAGTACTTGGAAGATGAAGACGATGTGGACTTCAAAGTTCTCAAGGAAGCATTGGATTTTACATTGAACATGATTCAAAACACAACTGCGTTCCGAAGACTTGGGGCTGAAGTCACTAAAGATAAAATCCCAGGTTGTCAGCATTTGAAATATGGTCAAGATCCATACTGGGAATGTTACATTCGGAGATTTTCCGTGACGAATCACCATGCTTCCGGAACTTGTGCCATGGGAAAAAAGGATTCTCCGGATGCAGTAGTAGATTCTCAGTTGAAAGTCCTCGGAACGAAAGGTCTCCGAGTGATCGATGCTTCAGTTATGCCTGTCATCCCTGTTAGCAATACGCAAGCTCCCACACTAATGGTTGCAGAGAAAGGTGCCAAAATGATAATTAAATTATGGAAAGGCTATGATAAAGAAAATGAGCTTACGGGCAATGCCATTCCACAATGGAAAAAATAACTGTTTCATATTCATTCATATTACATAACCAAATTAACAATCAATTATAAGTAACTTTAATATTTATAAGCACTACTTCTGCCAATTATTACAATCAAATGTAAGGACTAAGATACAAAATTTTGTCAACATCAACA
>JABASF010002167.1:0-16306 GCA_019776145.1 Harlomillsia oculata
AAAAAACCAAATGGACAAGATTCTTATCATAAGTACAATTATAATTTGTCAGTTCCATCGTTTAACGATCATTAGTATTATTAGTATATATAACTTTTATAACAGCTTGCAGAAAGTTGTTTTGTAGTTGAGAGAGTCTACCGTAAAAACTCTAATTTTGTTTGACACTGTTAGAAACAAGTTTTGATACTTTTTTGCATTGATCTTACTAATGCGGCAAGGTTATTAGGTTTCAGTCCTCAAATCTCGTTTTTGAAAGTCGTGAGATAGTTATGTTGTATAGTACAGAAATTTTGATCTTATAATTTGTAAATTTCAGTTTCAATAAACGAGAAAATATAAGAGGAGAATGAGACAGTAGAGTGTTTACGGTAAAGTCCACTTAAGCCTCAAATTATTTGTGTCGTACACAGTACACGTTATAATCTTATAGTTATTTACAAGTCGAGATAGGTTGTTCCATTAATCGACTAATACAATTTTAGTCAAGATAATCCTACTTTTTTTGTAAATGCATTACCCAAAGTTTACCCTAATTTCCCTTTAACAGTTTAAGTTTAAACCCGTAGTTCTCAAACGAAGTCCATAAAATTTGTATGCTTATAAGTACGTCACGTACAGTATGCATTAAATCTTATAATTTTAGACTTATATTTGCATAATTAGTAGTATTTTGAGAAATTGGATAAATTCATAGCACGCAAAAGTAGTACCCTTAAGGCTAATTTATTCATTAACAACAGTTCCAAAGAACGCGGAAGAGAAAACTGTACAACTTATAATCTATGAGATTTAATTGCAACAGTACAGCACAAAACCGACAAAGGTGTTTGTATATAATAAAGTGTTAATTATTACTGTATTTACAAGATTGCTTAAAATGAGATATCAGCTCAAGCCAAAACATTCTGTTGTTACCGGTTATTCAATTACAGAACGAAACATTAAAGTTTGATCACAAAAAATCTTATACGTTTCTTCTGCGTGCTGACTTCGTTTCACCTTAATCAGAGATAAGCTTAGCCTGATTATTAACTAATACTAACTTGCCTAAAGTGTAAATGCATTTGCTGTTGATTTTTATACAAGAAAATCTAATTTTTACATATTTTTTGTTTTTTGTTCTTGTAAGCATCAAAAAACAATGCCGAATTAAGGATATATCACGAATTCGGTATGTTGTTAAATCCTTAATTTTTGGGCAAAATGACAGATTTTCTAATGATATTCTTAAGTATTATTAAATTTTACTTTATTTCTAGATAAGTATTAATTTGTACAGGTTCTAACACAAACCGTATCCGTTATAAATTCATAGCTTGTAACAATCCAATTCAAATCCAATTCTTAACAATTTTGAATAAACTTTCAGAATGTTCAAACAATTTAATCAGGTACTTTCCAGTATTTTTTGTAAAGCCTAGTCGGTGTAATTGCAGGATGTACAAATTCCTATGAAGGTGACAAAATTCAGCCCGGTAGCCTGCTTTTATATATACGAAACCAAAGGTTCAATCCCTTACTTTGCTATATTAAAAAAAGCCTTAAATCTAAAAACCTGGTTAGTTAAAAACCTTAAGGTGTAATAAGCCATGGAAGAGAAATACCATTTTTTAGCCCAGTATCTCATTGACAATCAATGTAGTAAATAGAGCTTTAGCTATATTAAAAAAAAGACTTAAATCTAAAAACCTGGTTAGTTAAAAACCTTAAGGTGTAATAAGCCATGGAAGAGAAATACCATTTTTTAGCCCAGTATCTCATTGACAATCAATGTAGTAAATAGAGCTTTAAATGCAAGACAGTACAAAACAGACAAATCAAATTGTGTGATTGATGTGCGTGTATAGTCGAAGTACACGTTACATTGTAATTGTATTAAGGTACGAGAGTTTATATCATTAATTAATTATACCCACTTAATAGCACTTTTAAATTCCTTAACTTTGTAATAGTTATTATAGCACAAAAGTGTACTTTTTTTCCTCTGCCCCCTCTAAAACGATTTTCCTAGTAGGAAGAATCCAACAAAGCCAACAATAATCAAGAAGGAATCTTAATGTGAGAATTGCATTTCTAGTAAATAATAAGCAGTTTATATTTGTGAGCCCTTATCAAACTAATCAACAATTATCCCTAAGAATCCCCATTAATCCCATAAAACCTTAAATTTTACTATTTACAAGTGCCTTTTTTCTTCTTTCTCAAAAGCTTGTAAATTTACAGCACAAATCAAAATCAGTTGTTCAACAACAAAAAACAAATCACTTCGCAAAAAATTCGATAAGATTCATATAAATTCTTCGTTTTATGCTTCTTCTAAACAATTCGTGGCAACCTGGTGGTATACTATAAATTCATTAGAAATCATCTTTTCTGCCTTTTTATATTCTATTGCCTTTTGTTTCCATTCAGGAAAACAATCATTGGGAGGTTTTCCCATCATCGCTTTTCATGTCATCCAAAAAGACCTTCTAATGTTGTTAATTCGGTCTAAAAAGTTTTTACCTTAGGGAAATTATTACTTATCCCATTTTATCAGGTTTATTTTGTATTGTCTCTATGTATTAATTCAGGGCGATGTGAGATCTAAACCATCCTAATCAGCGCTGTTAAAGAGGCAATCTTGTATTAGGCATCATTAATCCTTTGGAAATCAAAAATCGTAGAAGATATGTCATCGGCAATTCTCAAACTGGACATTAAAATCCTGATAGTAGTACTTAACAAGTTATTAATAAATCCATCTTAACCTTCTCTTAAAAATCCTTAAACTTCATTTTATAGTAGCTTGTGATAATACATTTCATAGAGTACACAAATCTATACGCGAATGGGCTTATTGACACCTTATACTGGGATTTGTTTACTGATTACGATTACTGAGATAAAGTATACTGTTGTCTGTTGTGTCACTTAAGGAGTAGAATTACGAAACCTTAACATTTGACTAAACCTGACATGTAGGTAATTAGCCTTAACTGTGCCTTCGCTTACAGATGGAACTGACCAAAGGGTTTTAAGCTTGAAGGTATATTTTGAGTTATCACTTATATGGCTTATGGCTGCATTTAAAGCACAAACTGGATTATTATTGTTAAAGCAATCAGAAATTTAATTAGTAGTAATTAGTGTAATGGTAATGACCTTAACATCGTAATGTAATTTGCATTGTGCCATACGTGAAGTAGTACCAGAACCAGAACTCTATTTTTTAAAATTAGCCTCTCTCATTAAGTCATTATTGATTAATAAAACCCTAGAAGTGTGTACAAGCTATGATTGAAACGATGGTAATGACACAAGTTCAAAATTCCCAATATATTCAGGTGTTTATGGTAAAACATTATAATTTCCTTCATTATAGGAATAAAGTATGATTTTTTCAAATTCAAAATTCGTTTTTTCAACCTGTCTTATTATTTTTGCTTTTTTGGTATAAATTCATTTTCTTTGAGAGCATTTTTTATACTGACATACGCCCGCAAGGCACGGTGTGCCCGATGTGTCCGTGGACAACCGGAAGCAAACAACCGTACCTTGCGGGCCGCTAAAATCAATATAGCTTGGTGGTAAAGTAATCAAAACTGTTACAGAGACAGGGTGAAAATTTTAAAAATTACGCTCTTTGACAACACAACTTGGTATTTGTGCTTGTGTCTCCTATCTACCTTGAGGTATTTTTGTTGACACTAATATGCAACAGTTAAAAATTTGGCTGGGGAAGGAGGAGGCGCTCTTGCGCAAAGTCCTGCAGACGAAATCAGTCTTCTTGCCGGAAGATGAATCGGCAACGGGATTTGATGATAAGAAGAGATGTATTAAAAGCTGAAGTTTAGTGATGAGTAGAATAAACAGCTGGTGGTCAGATCCGTCGTGATGACCCGGGTCTGGTGAAGTGACCTGAGACGTCTCGACTTCCTTGCACGGACAGCAGCGCCTTCCAAGATGATAAAAGTCGACGCAGTTGCAGGGGGATCCTACTGAGCAAGTTCCAAGTGAATGGTAATTGGTACTGTAAAAAATCAATCAGAGATACCAATCAGTATTGTATGTATTTACAATACAATTATTACATCAATTGTAACCCATAAGTAAGTAACTGCACACATGAGCAATGTACCAATATGCCCCAATGTGAGTACAATTCCAAACTATATCGAAAGAAATCATAAATCATGCTATGGTTTAACAATGAAAGCGTCATCTCAAGTTTCCCCAATGACAACCGTTCCTTTGATTTTAATGTAAAAGATATAAAAAAAATGAATTTCAACTCACCTCTAGAATAATCGTTTGCAATTTGTAAGGCTTTGATGCAGCATGCAGGACTGCTTACGCGAAGAGACTTTTCAGACTTTCAAAACGCCCAAAAATGCCTGTTTGTTGATGGACTGATGGATGATAGTTGCTTTCACAGCTTTCTGCTGACTTCAATTGATGAAACACCAAACTCGGTTTCGTTACTTTTCTTCTTCGGGATGTTAACTGAATCTCAGTTCTTAATCGAATTCACTGCCCTTAAGTCACTAGTTCTAATGAACTGTATTTTGTGTCCCTGCCTTTTTGGGGGTCGTTAGGGCTTAAAAGTTTATTACAACGATGGACGATTTCAAAAACTTAACCCACTTCTTCAAAAATCGTTTGTTTTCAGCACGGTCTACTATACCAAATTCACTTTGTGATCTTCACAAATACTTTGACTTTGACTTTCTTCTGCCTTTGAAAGGCCGTTCAATAGCTTGAGATTGTAAATCAAAACTCCAAACGAGTTATCTCAATATGCTTTTTTCTGTCTTAATTCAGCTTTCTCTGACAATTTTTATACTGGATAATTCAATGTCCATTTGATTGTACGGTGGGACCTTAGCTTTAAGTCTTCTTAAGCTTTTTCTCTAAGACTATGCAATAAATTGCTCCTCTTTAAGAATTAAAATTCAGTCTGACTGATCAGGAGGAAAGAATTTGATGTTCTCGATCAGCACCAATTAATTTGATCAGATAAAAGATGTTACTTTTATACTTGCCAGAGTGTCAGGATCAGGAGCTTTTACTGTTGTCCCGAAAAGGTCGTCTGCGGTTGACAATGAAGACGACGATGCGATGGTACCGGGGCAATGTGAGCAGGATGAACAAAATCGTTGACACTTGCTGGACGGTTCGATGTTTTTGGTGTTGGTTAGTTTTCGACTTTTTTGCAGTGTGAAATTGCAGATATGTTGCAGAATTTCAGATTTGACTGGCCAATACAGGTGACGGTATTATAATTTTATCAAGACTTCCTTTAATGTAGCATTTTTCGGCGGTCGTCGCTTCCGTGATTTGTCAGGCGGAAGGATGGAGCCCTTGTACTTTGTAGGTTTTTTAGGAATATTATTGCAATACTACAAGTAAAAGAGTTTGTAAAACTGGCACTTTTGATATTTTTCACTGCATGGCAATACCCCTATGGGGCAGCCGTCGAAATCTGGACTAGGACCCCCTGTCAGCTATCTTACTAGAAATCACTTTGACTTTGGAATGGCAAGGCTGAGGCTAATTGCCACAGCCTCTAAGTCCTCCGGAGATCTAGTCTACCAGAGAACTAAAGCCGCGGTCCGCATGCAACTTCCTTTTATAAGTTTTCGTCCACCTTCCAGTCACCTACACTCCGGATTGGAGAATTCGAGATCTTTCTCTTTCTACATAGAAACCAGAACACAAGAGTAGTATAGCCAAAGTTTACCAACATTGGAGCTTTGGCTGGGGTTTCATGGAGCAGGGGAGTCAGGCGTTTTTTGCTCACACAATAACATTAATCCATTCCTCACCACTCATTCAAGCACACATTTCCACATTACACCACAAATGCCTACAATTCGCAATTCTGATGAGTTTACATTTATACATGCTATTTTTAAACAATCTCCTCCTCATTCTTCTCTTCTCGGTTCACACCTTCACACTGCTTTGTTTGTCTAAAATGCATCTCATTTCGAAACATTAATCATTTAAAGAATGAGAGATGAGATGAGAGAGACCCAAATCTAACTATAAGGTGTCATTGAAACAAAACAATAAGTTGTTTCTGACATTTTCATATTCGACTGAAAGCATTTGAGTTTGAGTGTGTGAGAAAGCACAAGATCAAAGATGACTCGACTCAAATCAAAGCGTTCGTTAACTGTTTATGAAGAAGTGGAATTTCAAAAAAGGAAGGTTGATTTGATTAGACAAAAGTCGAATTTTTATATTGACGAAGAATTTTTACAGCATTTACAAGTGGTTTGCAAGATCGAGGGACCAGGAAAAAATGTGATTTTTTAAATCTCGTCGTCAGTAAGTAAGTAAAGTAAGTTTACAAGTAGTTGAAAGATTAGGAAATGAGATGTGTTTGTGTCCCCATGTGAGAAGATGCATTGCATCGGCATGGGTCCAGCCTATACGCTTCACCTAGAAATGACCTTAACCATGAAACACTAGCATAGAAACTCAAAAACTACGCAGTTGCTTCTGCTGGAGAGTAGCACACGAGCAAAGCTTTACTTTGAGTCCATAATAAGGACGTCCTTTCGCGTTCTGCTCACCTGTCAATGTCAAGGGTATTTTTACAATAATTGCAACTTGTGTATCTTTTGCAAAAGCTATACCTTTCTTAATATCAAACACAAGAACCACTTTAAAGACTTGCAGTAGCATATCAAGTGTATAAAGCAAAACTTCACTTGTTACTCAGCAAAGAGACGAGTCGAGCCAGTCAAGCCTAAGTATTTTTGCGAGATTTCATACACGGAATTCTCAAAGCTTGAATCTCACTTGGAAACTCGCATTCTGTTGTTTGCATTGTGCAATACAATGCAATGTGAGATTGCATGAAGGTGAACGATGTTGTCATCCTCAAGCCTTGAGGCCAAGTAAAATTTTCCAGTACGCAAGAAATGAAAATCACATCCTTCTCCATAAGTTTATTAAGGCTAGCTTAGAGAATCATCTTGGATTGAAACATGATTTAGCACATATGATTTCGCAAGTTTAGCCAAACAAAGAAACAGGAGAACGTAGCATCAACGAGTCAAAGAGTACAAGATCTACACGATTACTCCTTGCAAACCAATCTTCGTCCTATGCACGCATTGGATTTGTCTTTGTCTTCGTTGTGTATTTTTCAACCTTTGGGCTAAGGAAAGTCAAAAGGAGGAAATGTTGCGAATTATCTCATTGCCCCAATAGGACGAAATACACGAAAGATATTTGACTTTGTGCAATGACACCACGAGCGGAAAAACAGCGAAGATAATCGATCGTCCCCGCTTGGAAGAGTCCAAGTCCAAAAAGCCCGTGTGTCAAAGACAGCAGTAGATGAGTAGATCCCATTATCCCCACTAGCAAAAACGTCGCGAACGTGCAATTGCGACTTACATTTTTTTTACCTTATTCAATTTGCTCTTGCATTTCTGTTCTTCCTTTTCTACTGACTTATATTCCGCATTTAGTTTGCTTTTTGGCTCGCTGTAAGGGAAGCTAAATACTATTGAGAGATTGTGACGGAGAAAAACAGTTGGAAGATGCAGATGATGGAAGGAAAGCTGAAAGGATGCAAAAAAAGTTCGTGTGATGATTAGTACAGAACAATAAATTATAGGAAAAGGAAACATGATAATTCCAAACCAAATTTGGAGGATGCATAACAATAAAGCAGGCATCCAAAACAAAATAATTACACAATGCAAAGTTATTGGCTATTGTTTATGACTAAAGTTGTTATCTTCAAAAAGAACCATTTTGGTTTGGTCGTTTTGTTGTTTTGTCAAAATACTTATTCTGAATTGGAAACGCTAATCTTCTCAGCTAGAAAGACACGCAACGCAGCGGAGTAATAGTGATGGATTTAATGGGTTTTGAAAGTTGGAACATGGAATGAATCTTGGAAAACAAAGGGACTGTATTTGACTTCCTTCCAAAACACATAAAGCAAGTACATTTTGAAGTCAACATCATTAGATTAAAGAGCTATTAACAACATAATGTGACCATGTGTGGAGCGTTGTGGTAATGACAAAAAAACTGAGGATAAGCCTAGTATAGACTAGACTAGACAGGACTACAGACAAGCATGCATTTGGAACATTGGAACAAACAAAGAAATACAAAAACCATTTTTGAGTGAGTCCATATTTATTTCGTGAGACATGACAGCATTTGGAATAGTGGGACAGACGTTGTTTCATTCTTCCATTCCATGTGCAATGTAATGCGATGATGATGGGATGTGAGAGAAACTGAGCAAAACTGGATGACTATGCGGTGTTCATTACTATTTCGTTTATCTATCCAGTGGTTAAAACTTTAAGACGCAGTAGAGGTTTCCGTCGGCTGCTTCTTTGCTGATTGTTGTTGTTGTTTGGTAGTCCAGCTGGTTTTGCAACTCGAAACAATTCATGGAGGAATGAATAACAAAACACGTACTGTGAATGCTTGGCGAAAAAGTTGTTTGCATGCTTTTTTTGCTTGGTTAATGTTGTTGCTTTTGCGTCATGTCATGGTTTTTGGGTTTCGTACATATGGCATGGCATACAGAAAGATAAGGAGGAAACCAAATAAGGTACAATTTGCAATGTCTGCTGGAGAGAACGTAAACAACTCAAACCAGGTGCTGGTTCTTCATGCTTGTAGGCCACAAATGAAAATTTTTTGAATGTGTACAGAGAACCAACTGTGAAACCGTGCCAGCTTTAACTACTCCGCACTAACACCATGCAAACGCTGTAATATGATTCGGCATGCCATGGGTTTCCCTGCCCAAAGAATAGCTTAACAGATTTGCAATTCTCTTTGTTCGGGTTGGGTTTGCTCACATTAAATTTTTCCTTATGATGGTTTGTTGTTTTGCAAAAAGTTCAGTGCTAAACTACACTAAACTGCATTGTGAATTTTTGTCTCATATTCAAAACATAACATTTATCATTCCAAGTAGTTAGAATTGAATTCAATGACAACTTGACAACTGAACAGAATGCGAAATAGACTTCCTGATAATTGTAATTCGCAACGTGTTGTTAACAGTCATACATTTTTCTTTTTTTACAAACAAAATCTGGAAAACAAACTTCATTGCGCATTGTGCATGTAATGCATAAATGCACGCTTTTTGTACACATGTTAAAGCTTTTTATTGGATGAAACAAACAATGTGTTGACAAGGTAAGATCTTATGTACAACTGCAGAACAGAACAGGCTTTTAAAAACATTATTCTAGCAATGACTGACATATGACATTGCATGGTGGATGGGTTGATCCTGCATGGTGGTGTTCAATGAGAAATGAGAAATCATAAAATGGGGACCAAACATCTCCCGGCACGAGGCACCGGTACATTTCGGGATTCTGAAGGTTAGAAAAGGGCAATTCGGGTAACTCAAAGTTGCTTCAAAGACAAACTCTGGTATATGCGGACTTGCGGACTCTATAGGGAGCAAACTTCAGGCGCAGTTTTCACAACAACGCAGAAAAGCTTTAATACCTCCTGCAAAATTGACTTCCATAACAAAATGCGAATGAAGTTTCAGCACTACTCCGTCTGCCGTGCCGTGCCTGGGAGCCGAGAAACGAAACGTAGTAGAGAAGAGCTCAAGAGGAAACTGCGCGTTTCTTTTTGCACATCAGATAGAACTATATTAGCCATATAGACTTGGGACTAGGGCAGTAGGAACGATGCCATTTGGTCCATAGAGATACATGGAATCATGGAGGAAGTGAATTGCGAATTTCCTACGACGCAGTAGACTACATTGTACCCGTTCTTGTGGAGCAGGCATGGGCACACATTAATTCGGACACTTGAAAAAAAATTCATTGCCTACTCTACTTCGCATTTAACCACGATGATATGTCATGCTACAGCTGCTCAAAATTCGGTCTTGCCTCATGTTTGCGATTGCAGAAAGAGATAGAATGTAAAAATGCAAAAATGTGTGTCGTTCAAAGATTTCGGCATGTTGCTTTGCAAAAACTCATTCCATGGACATGGATCATGGAATATGATGAACTGATGAACTCTAAACGGGCCAGGGCAAATGTATTATACTTGCATGAGGCAAAAATAAACACGCGTGGACTTTTCTCCTCTAGATAAATACACAGATTAGTTGTAACTTTAATAACACTTCCTTATTTTTATTGAATGAACTGTGACCATTGGCCATTGGTCTTTTTCATTGTGTCAAATTCCTCATGACCTGACCAGAACGATGTATACAAAATGCAGTTTTTATAAACATTGAAGCATTCACATTCATAAAATTGGTAAACATCATCATGACATCCACAGGACATGACCAGAGAAGAGAAATCTGTATCATTTAATTTTTATAGAAGACCTCAACGGTCTGAACCACATTTTTGTTTCATGAATCTCGAAGCGTCCTTATTATTCTTACACTTTTTTACAAGTTCGAAGACCTTTAAATATGCTAATTCCTCGTTTTCAAATTCATATTAACCAACACTCGACACATTAATATTACATATTGTATAAATATGATCTTCTTTTGACAGATTGCAATCTACTCCAAAATATATGCGTTACAAATTCGTCGTAATAAAAGGGCTAACGTGACTCCGAGACTTTGGAGAATGGCGTTTTTGCGTATTTTCTTTCCCAACAAAGGAAATATCTGCGCATTTACGAGGATCCACAAATTCACGTCCAAGGAAGCTTTTATTTGGTTGATTGATTATGATTTTATGATTACTGAATACTTTTCATATTATGAAACGACGATTAATTTATTTAACCAATATTGTTCTATTTCAATTTGATATAAATCTAAATTAAATATTTTTGTAGTAAAGTTTCATTAGCCGTTATTCTTCCGAAAAGTCATTTAATTTACTGTAATGTTAATTATGTTAATGCTTACGTCTGTATACATGTACTGTATGTTGAATGTGAATCAGTTGTGTAGTCTCGTGTTAATGTTTAACAATAATGCTTCTTACATTAAATTTTTAAATGATAACCTCATCTTATAAATAACTCCACTATATAGTTTAACATCATATGCAAAAACAAAAGTAGAATAAAAAGTATTTTTCTAAGATCGTTTGACAATAAAATTGCTGACTCATGTCATATGTCGTATTCTCCTCGTCTCGACCTGCCCTGGCTGCTGCTTGACAATCATAAACTTCTCTGCTCCGCCCAATTTTGCGCATTAGTTTTCAGTCCGGCTGTGGAGTGCTTTGCTTGTGCTACGTGACAACTTCCATCCATCTGACGTATTAAGATTTGAGAGGTTTCAAGTTTGCAAGTGTCAATGCAAATAAGTGGTCCTACAACGCAATAGATAATAGGTTCTATAAGTTCTATTTAATTTTTGTTTTATTTTAAACCGATTTTGTTTCTATTTGAATCTGAATAATTTGGCGGTATATAACAGTTATCGTCGAGATCAGAAAGTACCTATTACGCCATACAGGATCAGCTGCTTTAGCAGCTGTGTGTGAAGGACTCGGAAATCCTGAGCTTTTTTGATTATAAGTGTTTTGACTTTTGACACTGTTCAACTGTGATACGCAGGTAATGCTAATGCTATGATTTTGTATTGTCTTTAAAGTTTGATTCGTGTATTAGTAATAGTAAAATAGTATCATTGAATCACTTGTAGTCATTCATGTCATTATAATAGTGAATCAAAATGGTAATTCAGCTAGGTATTATTACAGCCTACAACACGGAGTCATCAGGAGTCAACGAGTCATTGACTGTTGAATTTGGAGGAGGGGACATTTCACAATATTAAAAGATTTATTACCATTTTGATTACATTATGAATAATGGTTCTATTCACTCTTGAGCGTAATTGGCTATATAAAATATAATGTGTCATAGTCGGTTTGTTAGTATTGTTAGTGGTAGTGGTTAGTGGTGTTTGCATGTCGTCTGATATACATGAACTGAATTTTAATTTAGGTGTGAGTTGCACCGTGGTCACGAAGAACGATAAAACTCAGCACGTGAACAGTCCAGGAAGTTGAAGTGAAGAGTTGCTTGAGCCAGCCAATTTGCCTTTTCCAATCCATCCATTTATTGTATCAACTTGTCAACGACCGATCTGATTTTCTTGCCCATACGGTGAAACTTGTAAGGTACATGTATTGGAATTTTTATAATGACAGGCGAATTCAAGTTTAACTTTTAAACTCTAGTCTAATTTGTCTAATCATGACTTTGCTGTTGTTCAGGTCTTCCATTCGTCTTCCATTTTGGTGTCATCATCAGCAGATTATTTCGGAAGGAAATGGACAATCGTTCGTCAAGTTCTTCGGGGCGGTCCTCCAACCGTGGACCCTTCCACATTCCACGTCCGAACCAGTCTTTGGCTCCTTTATTCCATTACATTCATGAGCAATATTTCGGTGGTCATCAGCACCACCGTGAAGCAGCTAAGAATGACGCAGCTAAGTTGTCATCAAGCCCAACCACGGGTGGTTCGGATTTCAAGAGCTCTGAAAATGTTAAGACATAGACTGATGATGGAGATCATGATCTCGGTGTTGTCTGTTGTCCACACAAATCATATCCGTCTTTAAATAGTTATTGGGATTATTTATGAAATTACTGTCTACTAATGTTATTGATATTTATGAATTATTGTATTGCCGAGCGAGCAGATGATATTTATACATGTATACGCAACACGAAACACTTTAAACTCAATGTTACCTACTAAATGTATGAATATTATTTGATCTGATTGAACATTTGAATAATTAGGCATATAGCAAAATTACCGAACTGTACAATGTGGTTGTATTAATTTGTATTGTTGAATTTTTATTGGAAATAAAAATGTATTTCTTTAAAGAGTACAAACTTGTAAACTAATATAAATATAACTCGAATACATTATTGTGTTCTGTACCTCGGCCAAGCCAGTGTCTTTATGTCCAATATTATAAAAGGAATAGACAAAGGCATTTAATGTATCAAACTTTTTCGACAATGGTTCTTCGTCATTCAATGCATTGCATGCCCAACGATGTGCCACTACCTATATCAAAATGTATTCGGGAAATGCGGACTTTAATGCTAGACCCCGAACTAAAATGGTGGTATTTTGATGTTGAATGTGCAAAAGTGGTAAGCATGTCTCTTTGTTATTACCGTCATTTAATCTTATTTAGCAGTGCACAAATAGAAAGAACAAAGTACTTTTATATATTTATATACATTTTCAATAAGCATAACAATAATAATTAGAACGGTAATTCACATAACAGGTAGTCTTATCAAACTATAAGTAATAATAGATCAACTCGATTGGTAGTTTGACTTCGTTTGCAAATATTATCATCAAAGGGTTGCAGATGCAGAATGCTAAAGTAAATTAACATTCCCATCATTGCAATTGGTAATTGACTAGCCTCGTACAAATGTATGGGTACAGTACAGACGAATACCCAGAATCATTCAAAGTCAAAAACGAACAATACATAATATAAAAACGGTAATTAATAATGCAATATTTTATACAAAAGTCATAATACAAAAGTAATGTTAAAACTGAAGGATGAGATTGATCCAATGCCTGAATTCCGAGATACGAGTGTACACTCCAGGTTGATTTTTAACTCCACAACCATGACCCCAAGAAACAACACCGGCGAGTTGCCATCTCATGTCTTCTTTTCGAAGAACCATGGGACCACCTGAATCACCTTCACAGGAATCTCGACCTCCATGAGGGAAAGCAGCACACATGAAAATGTGAGGGATGTCTTCTTCGTGACCCGCTTTCTTGAACATTGTTTCACAATCTTCATTAGAAATGATGGGTAACTCAACTTTGTGAAGTTGGGCTGGAATGGGTCCTTTGTCTGCTAAACGTCCCCACCCAGTAGCCGTCCCAATTCTTCCAACAAATGAATCATCTTTTTCAGGAACACAAATTGGGACAATGTTCGGCTGGAATGTCACCGGTTCACTGAGACGAAGCAGGGCCAAGTCATACTCGAATGATTTTTTAATTCCGGAAAACTTCGGATGGGCAATGACGAGCTGGACGCGTCTTTCAACGGATGAATAGAGACTGTTATCTGACGATATATCATTGTCACCAATGCGTAAGATGAGTTCATCAGGGCGTAACCTACAAGGAAGAAACACATTGACAACACCATTAAAACCCTTTAAAAGGAAATGTTTATGATTCTCTGATCTCTTGTTAACTATAAAAAGAAAAAAAATACTATGCACAATGACACAGTCCCATTTCGTATGCATGAACTTCATGATTCAAGTTGCATCGTGAAAATGTCTCCTAAGAGTCGACACGACGTTACACTCAGAATAACGTTATAAAACGCTATCCCAACGCAACGTACCGTGCAATTTAGCAATTTAGCATTTAGCCTACATTCAAATTCAGTGTGCTTAAAGTCATTCATCAGTGTTCACAAGGGCAATAAACAAAATGACTAAATGCAAATTCTTCAAATTTTTTTTATTTCCCAACAAGACCAAAGTGGGGAGTCAAACTTGCCCGTGGCTAAGTGACAAAATGACAATGCACCTGCCAAAGCAAAGTCGCCTGAACCAGATTCTTCACCTGCAATAGATGGACACCTCGTGTCACCGATCAACTTGACAGTTAAAAGTACTTGGACACTACACCACCCGATTGATTTATGCGGGCAATTAATGCACTCGCTGAGTTCTAGTAATGTAACTGTAAGGTCCAAGGGTGGGATAACTTTTATGATGATTTAAGCTACAAGAATTATAATCATAATTTTATAAACCGGTATCCTTTCTAAAGTTGAAAAGTTGTCTCCTGTGCAGTCCGACATCGAACTTTATGTAATAAAACTGCAATTTAAATATGATCTAGAATTACCTTTCAATGCAATGAGCGGCGGTTACTGCCCAATTGGTAGAAAGCAGTGCAGCTCCACATGCGTGTAAATAAACTTTCTCGGCTGGTCGCCAAGCTCGAATTGAGATCTACAAATCAGCAAAAAAAGTTATATTATGGATGAACAAGATTCATAAAATATTGAACACGAGCCATATAGGATTTAATTTAACGTTTAGCCATAGAATTTCGAATCACTACTAAAGGTACATGACGTAAGGTAAAAAGAAGTGACCTAGATTCCTTCATGAAACCTTGTTTGGCTCAAATCCCCAGATTTCAATGAGCGATAAAATAGCTTATCCTTGTTATCACTTATCGCATTTCTTATGAGCTGAGCATCTTTTGATTTTGTGACTCTAGTCACTCTAGCACTTATACTTGGATTCCTCCTCATGAGTTGAGCGACAATTTATAATTTTCGGCGACAACAATACTAATTACTGTTGGATATAAATGTTTAGATATGTATTTTCATAGTGAAAAGGTAAATACCTGCCACGGCCACTCTCCGTAATTTGATGCATGACCTCCGACCACACGGGATGTGGGCATGAATTGTCTTCCACAAACTGCAACAAGTTTCAAAATCATTAAGCATACAAAAATTCATCAACATAGACAGTCGCCATCAAATTATGCAATCCTTTAAGCAGATTTCAGACAGGTTGTAAATTAAATGTTGAATCTTGTTCTGATCCTGAGCTACTTTCGTAAAAGATTCATCTTGGTTGTGTCAGAATTTATTAGTTCAAAAGATTCATGTATTCTCACATTAGCATTCAGAGTTTGGAGTTTATCAGTACAAAATCGGTGTCAGTTTGTATCAGAATGTTAAAACGATTTCAACACAACTTGTAGGTTGAGTTGTTTAGTCGTTCGTCATGTTAATATCACTTTATCAGCAGAAACTCATCTTACAAATGATTGTCCGTGACATTTTTACATTCTGTTAAACGAAAACCAGGAGCTGCTGTTGGCTTCTGCAAATCCTTACCAATTGAAAACAATGGATAATCTTACAGCAAAATCTTGATAAACTGCTACCAAAAAACATCCTGTTGACAATGTAACTTAAATGTTACAATGTTTAGAATATTTAGATTTCGAGGTACAATTTTCCTTACAATGAGCTACACGAGCTTAGTACACGTACAAGGTACTTATACTACATACAACCTACAACACGCATTTTCGATTTTTGCATGCCATCTATTTGTTTCAACTTACCATTTCAATGTGGTGGCTATTAAAATTTAATAAAAAGTACAGTTAAGTCTGCAAACACCTTGTAGCATAAAAAATGATCACATATTAATGTCCGAAATTATTTACGTACATTTCACATTCACACACTTTCTTTTTCACAATGTTGAATGTTGCCTATTTTTATGCACCTTTCTTATAGTC